>VKON01004134.1:28734-39727 GCA_009741485.1 Malurus cyaneus samueli
GGTGAAAATGGAAATCCCAGGTGAAAATGGAAATTCCAGGTGGGAAATGGAGATTCCAGGTAGGAAAAGAGGGAAATGCAGGTGGGAAAAGGAAAATCTGGGTGGGAAAGGAGGGAAATCCAGGTGAAGGACAGGAAACTTGGGAATTCTGGCCGGGAATGGCAATTCCAGGTGGGAAATGGGAAATCCAAGTGGAAAAGGAGGAAAATCCAGGTGAAGGATGGGAAACTCGGGAATTCTGGGTCGGAATGGCGATTCCAGGTGGGAAAGGAGGGAATTCCGGGTGAAAATGGAAATTCCAGGTGGGAAAGGAGGGAATGCTGGTGGGAAAGGAAAGGAATTCGGGTGAAAATGAAATTCCAGGTGGAAAAGGAGGGAAATCCAGGTGAAGGATGGGAAACTCGGGAATTCTGGGTGGGAATGGCGATTCCAGGTAAGAAAGGAGGGAATTCCGGGTGAAAATGGAAATTCCAGGTGGGAAAAGAGGAAAATCCAGGTGGGAAATGGAAAATCCAGGTGAGGGACGGGAAAATCGGGAATTCCAAGCAAGAGGAGCTCACCTGGTACACCTGGTCCGTGGTGCTGTTCTTCTTGACCCTGACTGTCACCGTGGTGACGTCCGGGAGCGCCACCCGCAGCTCCACGTCGGAGACGCCGTTGTAATTCTGGGAAAAATTCCCCAAAATCAGGAAATCCACCGTTTTCCCCCCAAGGATTTGGGATTTGACAGCGGGGGTGGAGTGTTTTGCCGAGGGGTGGCTCCAGTGGGGTTTTTTTGGGGGAATTTCTCCTTGGAATTGTCCCAAAATTGAGGGTTTTGGGATCAAGATGGATTCACACTCTGCAGTTCCCTCCCCTGAGTTGGGGATTCTTGGTATCCCGAAAAATTGTGGGGTTTGGAGGAATTTTGAGAGTTTGGGATGAATCAAATCCATAAAAAAACGGAGGGAATTGTCCCAAAAACACCACAGATGTGGCACTTGGGGACAGGGATCAGGGGTGGCCTTGGGGACAGTTGGATATGAGGAGCAACGAGGGTTTTTCCAACTTTGTCAATTCCATAATTCCATAAAAAGGGTTTTTTTTCCTATGGAGTTCTGTGGGATAAAGCCTCAATCCTATAAAAACCAGGTGGAATTGTCCCAAAAAATCCTGGATGTGGCACTTGGGGACAGGGATTGGGATGGCCTTGGGGACAACTGGACAGGAAGGGTTTCCCAACCTTGGTGATTCCATAAAAGGGTTTTTTCCATTAAATTCTGGGGGATCAAGCCTTAATCCCATAAAAATAAGGCAATTTTGGGATTTTTTTGGAAATTAGGATTGGGATTTGTCCCAAAAACCTACAGATGTGGCACTTGGGGACAGGGATGGGGGGTGGCCTTGGGGACAGCTGGACAGGAGGGGTTTCCCAACCTTGGCGATTCCATTAAAGGGTTTTTTCCGGACAATTCCGCATGCCGGCGTCACCCACCTCGTCCGACTCCGACAGGAATTCCTGCATGATGTCGCTCTCGCCGATGACCCGGATGGAGCACACTGAGGGGACACCGGGATGTCACCGGGATGTCACCAGTGGATCCAGAGATTCTCCGAGGTGGACCCGAGGAACATCACCTGAGTCACCTGGGCCACCTCCTGTCCCCAGTGTCACCTGCTGTCCCCTCAGTGTCCCTGTAACTCCATGTTTTCCATGTCCTGATGTCCCTCCATGGATCCAAAACCACTCCAAGGTGACTGAGTGTCCCCAGTGTCACCTCCTGTCCCTTTTAACTCCACATTCTCCATCTCCTGATGTCTCTCTGTGGATCCAGACCCTCTCCAAGAACTTCTCCTGTCCCCCATGTGTCCACCTCCTGTCCCCATTAACTCCCATGTTCTCCATGTCCTGATGCTCCCCCATGGATCCAGAGCTTCTCCAAGGTGACTGAGTATCACCTGGGCCACTTCACCTCTTGTCCCCAGTGTCACTTTTTGTCCCTGTTGACTCCACGTTCTCCATCTCCTGGTGTCCCTCCATGGATACAGACCTTCTCCAAGGTGATTGAGTGTCCCCAGTGTCACCTGCTGTCCCCTCAGTGTCCCTGTTAATTCTGTGTTTTCTGTGTCCTGGTGTCCCTCCATGGATCCAGAACCTCTCCGAGGGTCACTGAGTGTCCCCAGTGTCACCTCCTGTCCTTTTAACTCCACGTTCTCCATCTCCTGGTGTCCCTCATGGATCCAGACCCTCTCCAAGAACTTCTCCTGTCCCCAGTGTCACCTCCTGTCCCCATTAATTCCCATGTTCTCCATGTCCTGATGCTCCCCCATGGATCCAGAGCTTTCTCCAAGGTGACGATAGTATCACCTGGGCCACTTCACCTCTTGTCCCCAGTGTCACTTTTTGTCCCTGTTGACTCCACGTTCTCCATCTCCTGGTGTCCCTCCACGGATACAGACCCTCTCCAAGGTGATTGAGTGTCCCCAGTGTCACCTGCTGTCCCCTCAGTGTCCCTGTTAATTCTGTGTTTTCTGTGTCCTGGTGTCCCTCCATGGATCCAGACCCTCTCCGAGGTCACTGAGTGTCCCCAGTGTCACCTCCTGTCCCTTTTAACTCCACGTTCCCCATCTCCTGGTGTCCCCCATGGATCCAGAGCTTTTCCAAAGACCTCTGCTGTCCCCAGTGTCACCTCCTGTCCCCAACAACTCCACATTCTCCATGTCTTGATGTCACCCCATGGACCCAGACCCTCTCTGAGGTGACTCCACAACCACCCCCCAATCCCACCCCAACCCCAATTCTCCCACCCACAACCCCAAACACAAATCCCACGCCGGGGCTGGAATTCCGTAATTCCCGTGGGAATCCCACCGTTCCCAGAGGAATTTGGAATTGCGTGTCCGTACCCTTCTCCAGGTACTCCTCCAGGCCCCTCCTGCGGGCGTCCAGCTGCTGCTCGGACAGCGAGAACGGCCACTTGCCCGGGAGCCGCGGGAACGTGAAGTTGGCGAATTCCCGTTTCAGGTTCTGGTGCAGGATGGCGAATTCCCGGTACCGCTTGGAGCACAGCTGGCGCCCGGCCATGTAAACGTTGTACACCTGGGGAAAAATGGGAATGAGCCTGAAAATTCCCAAAATATTCCAAATATTCCCAAAATATTCATGGACATTCTCCAAATATTCCCAAAATTACGAGCAGCGAATTCCTGGTACCGCTTGGAGCACAGCTGGCGCCCGGCCATGCAAACGTTGTACACTTGGAAAAAATGGGAATGGGTGTTCCCAAATATTCCCAAAATATTCCCAAAATATTCTAAAATATTCCCAAAATATTCCCAGATATTCCAGAATAGTGAATTCCCAGTACTGCTTGGAGCACAGCTGGTGCCCGGCCACGTAAACATTGTATACCTGGGAAAAATGGGAATGAGCCTGAAAATTCCCAAAATATTCATGGACATTCTCCAAATATTCCCAAAAATTACGAGCAGTGAATTCTCCTGGACCAGCGAGCACAGCTGGCACCCGGCTATGTAAACGTTGTACACCTGGGGAAAATGGGAATAGGTGTTCCCAAAATATTCCCAAAAATTTCCAAAATATTCATGGACATTCTCCAAAATTTTCTGAACGGCATTCAAGTCCTGTATGGAGCACAGCTGGTGCCCGGCCATGTAAACGTTGTACACCTGGGAAAAAAACGGGAAAGGGTGTTCCCAAATATTCCCAAATAAATTCCCAAAAACTCCTGGAAATTCACAGAAACCCCAATTAAAAAAATGAAAGTTTGCATGCCCCTCTTTGATGACATCTTCCAAACCCTTTCCTATAGGGATTCCTGCCCCACACTCGTTCCCATGAGATTCCTACCGCAATTCCCTATTTTGGGGAAAATACCTCTATTTTGAAGAAAATCCTGTTACTTCAGTGACAAAACCTGCCAATTTTGGGGGGAAAATCCTTCTATTTTAGGCAAAAAAACTGCTATTTTGGGGAAACACCAATTCTCAACCACCAGCTCGTGCGAAATGCGGAATTTTCCAGATTTTGCCCGGTGGGAATAACCCCTCACCACGAACTTCTCTCCGTTCTGCTCCACGTGTTTTAGGTGGGGATGGAGATCCTTCTATTTTGAAGAAGAACCCTGCTACTTTAATGACAAAACCTGCCAATTTTGGGGGGAAAATCCTTCTATTTTAGGTGAAAAATCCTTCTGTTTTAGCTGAAACATCCTTCTATTTTAGCTGAAACATCCTTCTATTTTAGCTGAAAAATCCTTCTATTTTAGCTGAAAAATCCTTCTACTTTTCATCCTTCTATTTTGAAGAGGAACCCAGCTACTTCAGTGATAAAACCTGCCAATTTGAAGGGAAAATCCTTCTATTTTACGTGAAAAACCCATTATTTCAGGGGAACACCAATTCCCAACAACGTTCTTGGGCAAACCGTGAAAATTTCTGGATTTTTCCCACGATTCCGGGCAGGAATAACCCCTCACCACGAACTTCTCTCCGTTCTGCTCCACGTGTTTGTAGGTGGGGATGGAGATCTTTCTATTTTGAGGAATAATACTGCTACTTTAGTGACAAAACCTGCCAATTTTGGGGGAAAATCCCTCTATTTTAGGTGAAAAACCCACTATTTCAGGGGAACACCAATTCCCAACAACGTTCTTGGGCAAATCACAGAATTTTTTTGATTTTGCCCGCGATTCCGGGTGGGAATAACCCCTCACCACGAACTTCTCTCCATTCGCGCCACGGTGGCATGGGGAGGAGAACTTCTATTTTGAAGAAGAACCCTGCTACTTTAATGACAAAACCTGCCAATTTTGGGGGGAAAATCCTTCTATTTTAGGTGAAAAATCCTTCTGTTTTAGCTGAAAAATCCTTCTACTTTTCATCCTCATTATTGAAGAGGAACCCAGCGAACTTCAGTGAAAACGCCAGAAGGCGAAAATCCTTATGTTAGGCAAAAAAAAACCCCGTGATGTTGGGGAAACACCAATTCCCAACCACCGGCTCATAGGAATGGTGGAGTTTTTTTGAGTTTTCTGCGATGCCGGGCAGGAATAACCCACACCACGAAACTCTCCGTCCTGCCACGTGTTTGAGGTGGGGATGGGAGACGGGCACCGCCTGTTTCTCGCGTAGTCGTAGAGGCCGGGCCCAGCGAGTCGCCGCGCGGGCCAGGCTCCTGGCTCGCTGCGGCGGCTGGCACCGCAGCACCGGTAGGACAGCGTCCTTGGCGTCGCCCGCGCGGACAGATCCACCACCGGCGTGGGGCGGGCATACCCGTCAACGTTCACTCCGGGTCCAAAGGGAAGTGGGAAAAAGGGATCCGAAAGTTAGAGGGAGAACCGTTCTAAGACACCGGGTTCCATATAGGGGAAGGGAAAAGGTGGACCCAAAATAGGGGGAGAAGTCCTGCAAAGTGTCACCCCTGTCCTAAAGAAAGGGATCACGTGAAGTGTAGAGGGGAAATCCGTCAAAGCACCCCCGTGTCCTAAAAAGGGAAATGGGAAAAGGGATCCCATAGGGAAAAGGAGGGTATGGACCTGCCTTACCGCCGGGGCCACCACCGGGCCGTCAAAAGGTGGAAATATGGGAAAAAAGGGATCCGTGAAAGTGTAGGGCAGAACCGTCAAGTGGGCTACCGCCGGTTTCCAAAGGGGGAAATGGGTATAATGGAGACCGAAAGATTGGCAGGAGACGCGCTCATCGGCACCCCGGTCCGTAAAAGGGGAAAGGGGAGAAATAGGATCCAAAATTAGGGGGAGAACCTCAAAATCACTCGCAGAAGTACCGTGAAAGAAAGGGTCCGGAATAGTCTCGCGAGGGAGCCGCTCAAAATCGAGCACTCCGTCTCAAAAGAGAAGGGAAAAAGTAGGAGCCCAAAATTAGGGGAGCCCGCAAAGGCACGCCGGGTCCGAAAAGGGAAGGGGGGATCCGGAAAGAGAGGGGAGCCCGCGAGGGGTCACCCGGGGCCGAAAAGGGAAAGGGGAGCCGGATAGGAGGGGGAGGGAGGCCTCAAAGGGCACCCGGTCGGGAAAGGGGAAAAGGGGAGCCCGAAATGAGGGATGAGGAGGCCGCAAAGTTGCACCCGGGGCCTAAAGAGGAAAGGGGAGCCGGAAAGGTGATGGCACGGGATCCGCGCAAATGGGCACCCCATGCGAAAAGAGGGAAAAGGAGCCGGAAAGGAGGGGGGGAAAGACCGCCACGGGCACCCCGGGCCGAAAGGGAGAGGGGAGAGCGGAGGGAGCCCGAAAGTGCACGGGCACCCCGGGCCGAAAGGGAAGGGGGAGGGAGGGACCCCCGGAAACACAGTCACCCGGCGTCCGAAGGGAAGACGGCGGAAGGAAAAGGCCCAGGACCCACGGACCGGAGCGGAGGAAGGGCCCCCTCGGGACACGGAAAACAGGCCAGGGCGCCGGGCCGAGAAGGAAGTGAGGCAGTGGTCCACCAGGATCAGAAAGGCCGGGTAGCGGGAGGGGGGCGGGCAGGGAACGGGGAAGGGAGAGTAGCCGGGGCGGCGGATGGGGGGAGGGAGGATCCAAGAAAGGGTCCAGAGGGAAGGGAAAAGGGGGGAAAGAAGGCGAGAAAGGGAAAAAGGGGGAAAAGGGGAGAATAAGGGAAAAAAAGGAGTAAAGGAAAAAAGGGGAAAGGAAAAAAGTGGGAGAAAGGGAGAAAAGGGGTAAAAAGGGACAAAGGGGAAAACAGGGAGTAAAGGGGTGTAAACGGGGGGAAACAGCAGGAAAAGGGGGGAAAGGGGGGGGGAAATGGCGGGGAAAAACAGGGGAAAGGGAGGGCCAGCGAGAGGAAGGAACCGGGGAGGGCCGGAAACCCACGGCAGGGTCAGAGGGGAGCGACCAACATCCCAGAATGCAAGGCCCAAGTGCCCCAGCACAGCGGGGACAACCCCGCACGCAGCCGTCTGCTGCCGCCCCAAAATAGGCCCAGCCCGCGGCGGCACGGGGGGCCCCGCGGGAATAAGTGTCCAGGAAGGGGGGAAACAGAATCCACAGGGAATGGCACACCCGGAACAGGGGTGCACCCCAAACGCCAGCCGGGACGGGGAGGGGGAAGGGCCGGCGCACGAGGGCCCCCCCCGGGCCCGGGGAAAAGAAGGGAAAGCGGAGCGATGGGGAACGCCGGGGGAGGGGGGCGGGGCCGGGGGGGGGGAAGGCCAGGGAGGTGGGGGGGGGAAGGAGCGGAGTTGGAGAACGAGGGGGAGGGGGGGGGGTTGGTCGGGCAGAGAAAGGTTAAAGGGGGGGAGGGGGGAAATGAGGGGAAGCAGGGAAAAATCGGGGACATGGGAATGGGAAGAGGGGAAGTAGAGGGAAAGGCGAACGAGGGAAGTAGGGGAAGGGAGGTAGACAGAGAAGATGCGGAAAATAAGGAGAGGAAAAGACGGGAAGAGGGAAAAGGGGGGAAGACGGAAAGAATGAGGAAGGGCGGTAAGAGGGAAAGACGGGAACAGGGCGAGGGAAAGATGGGAAGACGGGAGATGAGAAAGAGGGGAAGAGAGGAAAAAGGGAGCGAGAGGGCGGGAAGACAAGGAGAAGGGGAAGAGTGAAACCGACAGGGAGCCGGGAAGAGGGGAAAGAGGGAAGAGGGGACGAGGAAGAGGAGGAAAGAGGAAAGAGTTGGAAGATGGGGATAGAGAATGAGTGGAAAGAGTGGAAGAAGAAAGAGAGGAATACAGAAGGCGGGGCAAGGCGGGGAAGACAGGGAAGAGGGAAAGACGGAAGGCGGGTAAGACGGAAAGACCAGGGGAGAGAAAGAGGGGGATACAAAGGGAGGGGAAGAGGAAAGAGGGGAATGTGGGAAGAGGAAAGACGGCAGGAGCCAAGCGGCAGCCCGACAGGGACAGGGACAAAGGAAAGCCACGGGGCCCAGGAAGAAAACGGGGAGCAACAAGAAAAAGGCCCAAGGTGGTCCAGCGCCGAGAGGGAGAGGACCACAAGCAAACCCCCCAGAGAAACCAGAAGGTAAGCCAGAATGCATGAGGTCCCAGCCCCGGGGCCGCACCAGCACCGGCCCCTGAACCGGAAAGGCTAGCACCGCGCCGACCCCAAACCCGGGGCAAGGGCCCAAATAACGAGCCCAAAACGAGGGAATGAAGGCCAGGCCCAAACCCGCCAAACCCGCCCGGTCCAAAGGGCGCAGCCAGGGCACAAAGGCCGCGGCGCCCAGGCAAAAAAAAAAGCAAAGAAGCGAGGAAGTAGGGGGGCAGCGTGGACGGAGCCAAAGCCCAGCCCGGGTAAGTGCGGGCGGGAGCGCCGGCCGCCGCACACCCGGGGACGGCCAGGCCCGGACAGGCCGGAGCGCAGAAAGCCGGGAGAGTGAAGCAGGAAGGGGGGGAACCCGACCCGCGAGCGAAGGCAGGAGCCACAGAGAAGCCGAAAAAAAACAACGGGGCGCGGGAGGGGAGGAGGGCAAAAAAGGGGAGGGGGGGGGGGGGCGGGAGAAAGGAGGGGGCGGGCGGGGAAGAGGCCGGGGAAGGAGGGGTGCGAGGGCAAGGGAGTGAGGGGGAGAGCAAAACGCGAGCAGAGGTGAAGCCGGAGAGGCACGGGGGCCAGCGAAGGGGAGGGGGAGCGTAAAAAAGCCAAGGAGGGAGCCCGAAAAAGGCCCCGCGGACCAGCGGCTAGGAGGGCCCAGAGGAATAGCCAAGTCAGCGGGTGGCCCGAAAAGAGGACCCGGGACCAGCCCAGGAGGGGCCCAAGAGGGAAAGGCCAAAGAGGGGGAGGGCGAAAACCCCGGCGGACCAGCCCAGGAGGGCCCAGGGCAAAAGCAAGCAGGGGAGCCCAAAAAGCGGCCGTTGCAAAGGCCCCCCCCAAGCCGCCAGAGGAGGGGGGGGGGGCGGAGCCCCCCGCGCGGGGGGGACCCCCCAAGGCCCCAGCAAGGCGCAGCCCCCGCAGAACCCCCCAAAAAAAGCCCCAAAGCGCACAGGAACCGCACAAAGAGACCCGAAAAACCGCAAAGGCAGCAAGGGCGGCGGGGGGGCAACCCCCGCAGACCCCCGCACCAAAGGCGACGCAGAAGCCCGCGCAGGGACCCCCCCAGAAGGCCCACCAAAGCGCCGGGGGCGCAAGCCCCCGCACGACACACGCACCAAAGGGACGCTCAGGAAACTGGTCAAAGCCCCAGCAGGGACCCCCGAAAGGCCAAAAAAAAGGCGGGTGAGGCGCAACGCGGCCGCACCCGCAGGCCCCGCAGCGCGCGCGGAGACCCCCCCCAAACCGCACCAAAGGGCCGGCACGAGCCCCGCAGGACCCGCCAAAGGCCGAAAAGGGCCAGGGGGAGTCCGCCCGCACGACACCCCCCCAAGAGGCCAGCAGAGCCGGCAACCCCCCGCGGACCCCCCAAAGGCCCCACCAGGGCAAGGGGCACAGCCCCCCCCGCAACAACACCGCACCAAGGGAGGCGCAGAGACGGCAAAGCCCCCGCAGACCCCCCAAAGGCCACCAAGGGCAAGGGCCACAGCCCCCGCCGCACCAAGGGAGGAGGCAAAGCCCCCGCAGACCCCCCAAAAGGCCAACAAGGGCCCGGAGGCGCAAGGGCCGGGAGGACACCCGCACCAAGGGTACCCGCAGGCCCCCGCAGGACGCCCAAGGCCCACCAAGGGCGGTGAGCGGCAGCGCCCCCGCAGGACACCGCACCGAGGGACCGAGCAGCGCCCGGCAGGACCCCCGAAACCGCCACCAAAGGCCCCCCAAAGGCCCACCAAAGGGCCGGGGGCATGCCCCCCGCAGTGACATCCGCACCAAGGGGCCCGCAGAGGCCCCGCAGGACCCCCCCAAACCGCACAAGTACCCTCCACAAGCACCCGCCAGACCGCCGGCAGGAGCCGGGCAGGACCCCCCAAAGGCCCACCAAGGGCGGGGGGGCGCAGCTGCCCCGCAGGGCACCCGCACCAAGGACATGCAGGCACCCGCAGACCCCGGAAACCGAAAAACGAAGGCCAGGCGGGGCAGCGCCCGGGGAGGACAACCGCACCAAAGACCCCGCAGAGCCCCGGCAGGACCCCCCAAAACAGCACAAAGGCCGGGGGGCGCAAGCGCCCCGCAGGACACCCGCACCAAGGACCCGCAACCCCGCAGGACGACCCCCAAAGGCCAACCCCCCAAAAGGGCCGGGGAGGGCACCGCCCCGCATACAGCCGCACCAAGCTGACCCGCGCCCCCGCCGGACCCCGCCGCAAAGCGCACCCAAGACAGGCAGGAACCCCCCAAGCGCACCAAGACCCGCAGAAGCCCACGCATGAACCCCCAAAAGGCACCAAGGGCCGGGGGCGCAAGCGCCCCGCAGGACGAGCGCGGCACCAAGCGACCCGCGCCCCGCAGGACACCCTGCATAGTCGCACCAAAGACCCGCAAAAGCTCTCCTGTGCAGGGACCCCACAAAGGGCACCGAAGACTCTCTGTGCTCTATGATGCCCTCTGCAGACCCCCCAAACCTCACCAAGAGCGGGGAGGGTCCACCCGCCCCCGCAGGACAGCCGCACCAAGCGACCCGCAACCCCCGTGAGGACCCCCAAACGCACCAGAGACCCCGCAGAGCCCCTCGGCAGCGCCCCCCAACCCCGCAGAGCCCCGGAGAACCCCAGGCCCCCCGGCCCGGGCGGAGGGCCGCTGTCTGTGGTGGGGTGGGGCGGGGCCCGGGGCCGTGGGGCCGGGTGGCGGGGGGGGGCGGCCCCCCCGGACGCACACCGCCAGGAGGGCGGGCCCCCGGCGCACCCCGGCGCGGTCGGCGGCCCCTCCGCCCAGCACGGCTCGTGATGTGGTCTGGTCTAGCTGTGCTGTCGTGATCAGGCGCCGGGGAGGCGCGCAGCGCCGCCCGCGCGCACGGGGCCGCGGACGGGGAGCCGGAGCCGGACGGCGACGGACGAGGCGGACGACGCGGGGCCCGGCCACGGGGGACCCGCCCCGGCCCCGGGCCGCGCCCCCGGCCGCGCGTCGCGCCCGCCTTCGGCCGCCACCGGGGCCTGCCGCCACGGCGCGCACCGGTCACC
>VKON01004136.1:0-10298 GCA_009741485.1 Malurus cyaneus samueli
GTATTAGGCAATTCAGGGAGTCTGTACCTCTCAAGTATCCCTCTAACATTTTGAGAGACTCCATGGAAAATGCCCATGACCTCTCCCTTTATTCAAATAAAGTTACAGGACTCCTCTGTCTCCTTTTGGGACATAAACCTCTGGTGCATGTGGATTAATTTTCCTAACAGACCCATACGAACTATTCTGGGTTTTGACTGTATAAGTACATAAAAAATCTAGTAAAGATTATGTGTGATGGGATGATTTTCTTTGCACAACCCAGGCAATGTGTGGATGAAATGATTTCTGTGACACATCCTGGCCGGAAAAACATCCTGGCCAGAATTAAGTAATGCCTTGATTCTCTAACACTAAAAATGTTGTTGGAGAGTTTTGTTTTTTCCTGCGGTTTCAATGACACTCCCTTGCCTTTTACTGAAGTTTGTTGTTGGAGTGGGGAGCTTGTGGAAGCGTGTTGTGGCTTGATAGACAGCACTTTTGAGAAATAGTATGTTGTGGCTTGGTAGACAGCACCTTGGAGGAGTTTGTTGTGAGAGTTGAGAACTTATTGAAGCATACTGTAAAAATGAATGTGAAAAACAAGGTTCACTCTTTTGTAAAAATTTAAAAGTTTAATAAATGACAACAAGGAACAGAAAGCAAAAGGATACTGTTGGCCCGGGTGCTTGGCAACCTGCCAAAAGCACACCTGCTATTGACAAGAGACATCTTTAAATACATTTAATATTTCATCAGCTTAATGCCTATTCATAGGTATTTATGCATATTCAAACTTTTTTAGGAACTGTTTAGCGTGGTACCTCCTCCTGTGTAGCCCCCCCGTTCTGTGGTTTCAGCAGATGGCTATTGTTGATAGGGAAGTGTCCCTAGCATGGCCCTGATGGGTCATGATACCCCTGGGCTGTCCATGTAGATAAGCTTGTCTGAGATTGGGGATCCCATCAGCTGGGTTCCTTTGCACAGCAGAGAACGGGTGTTTCACGACCTCTGACCAGAGACTTTTTCTACTTCATATCCTAAAGCGTCTCTTTCCTTCTCCTACCTTTTGGGCAGTATTTGTGCTGACCTTGGCAGCCCATAGCCTTTGGGGCTATGGCCTCTACCCCGGGGTTGCTAAGCTGTGATTCTTCATTGAATTATCTTCTCTTATCTTATCTTTGATCAGTGCAGCCAGGGCCCCATTCAAAGTCTTAGTGGCTCTCTGCAGCTTTTGTATAGTTTTGCTATAATATGCAAAAAGTTCTTCATGGAAATATTTAAGACACAATCTATAATATTTCAGTTAATGCAAGTTAATCACAAGTATTCTATAACTATATTTGAAGTTACAAAGAAAAATAAAACAGTGATTATTTCACAACTATATCTGCATAACTAAGCTACTCATGCAGAAAGGGCAACATTGTACATATAGCATCCTTTTTAATATCTGCGAAAGCCAACACTATAATTTGTGTTTATAACACATAGATCTGTAAGCCCCCACGTTTGAGAAGTGTATTGTAAAATTTAAGGGCTTTTTAGCCAACACCTTTTGGGGTTGAGCAATGGGCTGGTTGCCGGAGTTAAGGTGATTTGTAAAATAAAATACAAGAGTTCCCTGACACGTGGTCTGGTGTCTTTGTTCATCCTAATGAGAATTTATGATGAGCATCACGCCCCCTACTGGTGGATTGTAACAGACACCAAGCCTGCTGGTGACACATGGAGTACGCCTGTTTGAAAGGGGGAAAAGGAATTTTGCTTAAGAGTTAGGAGATCTCATTGAGAGAGCTTTAAACTAGATTAGAAGGGGGGAAAGGGATAAAACCAGGCTTACTAGAGATAAGATTGGGGGTGGCATGACACTGTTTGAGGGACAGCGTGCTAGCAAGGTCTTTCAGCATACTGTCTCAGTGCATAGAGATCCATGTGGCAGCAAGAATGGATGAGTTATTAAGGTATTACAAACCACAAAAGTGCCTGAGAATGGTCACACAGGAATTAGAGTTTCTCCCCCCCAAAAAGGAAGCAGGATCAATAGCTCAACTGAGGTGAATCTACACCAATGCACACAGAATCTATAGCAGTGCACCAATGCTCCACAGGTAGAAACCATGCCAGCAGCACACATTAGAAATCACAAAAAGAAACAAGTGCTCATAGTGAGTGACCCTCTGCTAAGGAACACCAAGGAACTCATTTGCTGACCTGACAGGGAATTGTGAATGTCACTTCCTTCCAAGTGCTAATGTCCAGGATGTCACTGAGAGGATGCCGCTGATGCCTTAGGATTTTTAGCTTCTATATTTTCATGTATCTGTATTCTTGTACTTCTCTAGTGTACAGCACTAAGCTACTGTTCTCCCATCTTTAGACAAAACAGTTCCTCTCTAGGCCCAAAACTCAAGGACACCTCACTGCTCAAGGCCCCAAAATATGTAAACAATGGAGAATTGGGGGGAGCAAACTTGGGGGAATTGACATCACCACCTGAAGGTGTAATTGGAGAATTCAGGCCTGATATATTAATAAGACAGAACTTATGAAAGGTGAAGATCTCATGACTCGGTGTCCATTTTGGGTGTAGCCTTATGTGGAGGCTTTGTCTGCCCTAATGTACCAGTAGGCCTGTATTAAATTTGTCTGCTTTTATTCTCTTAACTTTGTCTGGCCTCTGTTTCAGGTAAGCCTTGTTTTAGGCATCACCACAACTTGTTAGAAACACGGATGGTTATCCACTATTACTCTGTCATATGGGCATGAATAACATGGCAAGCTGGAACCCAGGCAGAATTAAGCAAAGCTGTATAGCTCTGTGGTTGTGATTGAAAGGTGTTGGTGTTCAAATTATCTTTTCCTTTATTATATCAGTTAGAGGAAAGGGTGCAGGCAGGAGCAGTCATATCCTGCAAATAAACACTTGGCTGCATGGCTGGTGCTTTTCCCAGATTTTTTTCTTTCATAACCATGAGATATTCTTTGATAACAATAACCTGCTAGGAAGAGATGGGATTCACCTGACTAAAAAGGCAAAGGAATCTGCCAACAGGCAAGCAAACTTGGTGAAGCAAGCTTTAAACCGACAAGCCTAGGGGATGGGGTCCATATTGGTGACACCTCTAAAGTGAAAAAGCCAGAGAACAATGAATGTTCCTTAGTCAGCTCAGTAATGGTAGGGGATGGAGATCCACCTGACAGCAAAAACGCAAGGGTTGTTGATGTGTTAGAAACCACAGAAGTACCATAGAACAGTATTATAGCAATTAAAGCTTCACCCCCAAAAAAGGTCACAGGATATATAGCCTTACTGAAGTGAATCTACACCAATGCATGCAGCATGGGCAACAAACAGGAGGAGCTGGAAGCTGCTGTGCTGCTGGAAAACTATGATAAAGTTACAATAATGGAGACATGGTGGGATGACTCGTACAACTGCAGTGCTGCAATGGACGGCTATAAACTCTTCAGAAGGTACTAGCAAGGAAGGAGCGGCCATAGGGTAGTCTGTATGTTAGGGAGTGTTTTGATTGCTAGAGCTTACTGATGGATGTCAAGTGTTTATGGCTAAGAACCAGGGGGAAGGCTAAAAAGGCAGATATCTTGGTGGGAGTCTGTTATAGTCCACCCAAGCAGGATGAAGAGGCAGATTAAATATTCTATAAGCAGCTGGAAGAAGTCTCATGATCGCTAGCCCTTGTTCTCCTGGGGGACTTCAACTTACCAGATGTCTTTTGGAAATACAATGCAGCAGAGAGGAAAGAGTCTAGGACATTCCTGGTGTGTGTGGAAGAAAACTCCCTGACACAACTGGGGAGTGAGCCAACCAGGAGAGGTGCTGTCATGGTTTTACTTGGTCCGATTTTTGGTGGTGGGGGATGGGACCAAGAAACCACAAAGATGGCTCCTGTGAGGAGTTCTAGAAGCTTTCTCCTTCTTCTCCAGCAAAAGGAGCCTCCCCTGTGTTTTAGAACCAATCCATTATGGCTCTGAGGTTGATGGACAGGCTGCCCATCAGGCCTGGGCCAATTGAACATGCTAGTTACACCTCTGTGATGACATATGGTCTTGTACTTAAGAAGAATTCAAAACAAGATAGGGGCGGCGCCATGTAGGTTTTAGGTTGTTGTATTTATTTAGTATCATGCACTGGGGAAAAAACAGAGAGGAGGGTGAGGAGATGCAAGAAAAAAATGGAGACCAAGATCACAGTAAGAGAGAAGATGGATGGGTTGCTTGCTGTTGCTGTGGTTCTCGAACATGGTGAAAACAAGCTGTTCTAGAAAGGACTATTTCTCAATGAGAGACCTGTATAGAAAAGGAGAGCATCTGCTCTGAGGGAAAAAAAACCTGGCTTTTGAGGACTGGACTGAACTTACAGTAGCCAAAAAGGAGGAAGAGGCTTGGCCCCCCAGACGATGTTGAAGCGAGTTGATGCTAAGAATAAGTGGAGTTAGAAGAGTGTGTTTCTGCCAGGAGATTTGATGATAGTGGTCTTACGCCGCCGAAACAACGCAGTTTGGCCTTGAAGAACATTCTTTCCTTTTCCTACGAGGTAAAGAAAAGATCCCTTGCCATCAGCAGTTATACACTGACTGTTTCTTGGGAGAAAAACTTCCACAGCTTGAGATGTAAGAACGCTTCTCCTATGATGCTGAGACAACCATATTGGTAGTTTGATCTGTGTTAGACTTTCATTCCTGTCCCTGTGTGTGCGGGAAAATGGGGGGTGGAGAGGGACGACCTGAGAAAGAGAAGGTCCCCGGAAAGGATAACAGGTGTCTTAAAATATCTTGTTTTATTTTCTTCTCCTTGTAAATTTTTCCCTATCTTTGTCCCTCCCGGTGCGGTAGTATTCTTTAGTAATCTTTAGTAATAAATCTATTTTGCAACTTAAGTTATTCAGCCTGTCTGACCATTTTCTGGAGCACATACGTATCTTTCTCTCAATTATGTTTTGTTATCTGAAAGCCATAAATTCCTGTTAATTAAGATAATTGTGTAATTGGGGCTTCTTGCTCTCCTTCTGCCCTCTCCAGTGGGGGAAGGGAGAGAACGTCGTGGGTGCAGTGCTTATGGCTTTCAGTCAAGTTCAAACCACGACATTTTTGGTGCCGTGACTCGGATTGGGAAAAATCAGGTTTAAACCCATGACAGGTGCCCTCTGGACCTGATGTTGGTGAACAGAGAAGGACTTGTGGGTGATATGGTTGTCGGAGGCTGTCTTAGACACAGCGATTGTGAAATGATAGTTTTCAATTCTCAAAGAATTAAGGAGGATGGTTAGGAGAACTGTTACTTTGGACTTCCAAAGGGCAGACTTTGGCCTGTTTAGGGGCCTGGTTGGCAGAGTCCCTTGGGAGGCAGTCCTGAAGGGCAAAGGAGTCCAGGGAGGATGGGCAGTCCTCAAGAAGGAAATCTTAAGGGTGCAGGAGCAGGAGTCCCCAAGTGCTGAAATATGAGCTGGTGGGGAAGACTGGCCTGGCTGAACAGAGAGCTTTGGTTGGAACTCAAGAAAAAGAGAGATTATGACCTTTGGAAGAAGGGGCAGACAACTCAGGAGGACTTACAAGGATGTTGTGAGATTATGCAAGGAAAAAATTAGAAGGGCCAAAGCCCAGATAGAATTTGTCTACTGCTATAAAAGACAATAAAAAATGTTTATATAAATACATTCACAAAAAATGGAGGGCTAAGGAGAATCTCCATCATTTATTGTATGCGTGAGGAAACAGTGACAAAGGATAAATGTTGAGAGATATTAGTTGTTTGGCTTAATAAGTAAGTTTTAAATAAGTCACATTGTTATAATACTGTGCGATTTAGTATGCTGTTTGCTTAGCTTTACTTGCTTGGCATGAGTAGCTGGATTTGCTGAAGCCTTGGGCCCCAAGCTGTGAACTTTCGCCTAGATAGGCTTTCAGCAGGAAGAGTTAATTTTCTAAGTAATTTTCCTAGTAGCTGTACAGTGTTGTGGTTTGGTTTTAGTCTGAGAATAATGTTGATAACACACTGATGTTGTAGTTGTTTCTAAATAGTGCTTATTCAAAATCAAAGACTTTTTAGTTTCCCATGCTCTGCCAACTGAGCTAATACACAAGAAATACAAACCAGAAGACAGAGGCTACAGTCATCACCAGAAGATGTATTGTGACAAGATAAGAACTGTTAATGGCCTGCTTGCATGGACACAGAGGATACAGAGAAAGAATTCAATAAGGTGCTAGAAGACCCCAGACCAAAGATCACCACTGGACTAAGAGGCATGTGCTATTGCATAAAGAGTGTGTAAGGAACAGGTGCATAGACTGTAATGGTATAAATGCTCAGCGGTTTGTTTGTTCTAGGTCCCTCTTTTGAGTCACTGTCCTGGTTTTACTCGGTCCAGTTTTTTGGTGGTGGAGGGATGGGCCAAGAAACCACAAAGATGGCTCCTGTGAGAAAGTTGTGGAAGCTTTCTCCTTCTTCTCCAGCAAAAGGAGCCTTGCCTCCTGTGTTTCAGAACCAATCCATTATGGCTCTGAGGTTGATGGACAGGCTGCTGGTCAGGCCTGGGCCAATTGCACATGCTAGTTACACCTCTGTGATGACATATGGTCTTGTACTTAAGAAGAATTCAGAACAAGATAGTTTGCGGCCGCCATTAGTTTTTAGGTTGTTAGTATCATCCCCTGCACCAGAGGAGGAGAGAGGAGAGGGTGAGGAGTATGAGAAAAAAAAATGGAGACCAAGATCAAGAGTAAGGAGAAGAAAGGTGCTGTTGCTGTGATGAGCAATGGGAGACCTGTATAGAAAAAAGGCCCTGCACCAGTAAAAAAAAAAACACAAAACCTGGCCTTGAGACTGGACTGATCATAAGCCAAAAAGGGGGGTGGCCTCCCCACAATCTGAAGTGAGTTAGATACTGAGAAATTGTGTTCTGGGGGGGGGGGGGGGGGGGGGGGGGGGGGGGAAGAAGGTGACCCCCCCCCCCATGTCTGAAGAAGTGGATGCTTAGAAGAGTGTGTTTCTGCCAGGAGATTTGAGAGAGTGCCTTGCCCTCAGAATGAAGCAGTCGGCCTTAGAGAACTCTTTCCCTTTTCTCGAGGTAAAGAAAAGAATCCCATGCCACCAGCAGTATACACTGACTGTTCTTGGGAAAAGAACTTCCACAGCTTGGGGCTGTAAGAACGCTACTCCTATGGTGCTGGACGACAACCGTAATGATTGGTTTGATCTATGTTAAAACTTCATTTCCTGCCCCCTTGTGACGGGAAGGCATGTAGGGGTGGGGAGGGGCAACCTGGGAGAGACAGGTTCCCAGAAAGAATAACAGGTGTCTTAAAATGTCCATTTATTTTCTTCTCCTTGTAAATTTTTCCCTATCTTTGTTCCCCTCCCGAGTGCGGTAGTATTCTTAGTAGTTTTAGTAATAAAGCTATTTTGCAACTTAAGTTATTCAGCCTGTCTGACCATCATGGAGCATAATATCTTTCTCTCAATATTATGTTATCTAAAGCCATAAATTTTGTGTTAATTGGGCTTTTGCTCTCCCTTCTGCCTTTTTGGGGTGGGGGAATGTCGTGGGTTCTTTGGTTTTGGCAAGTCAAACCACGACAGGCACCTAGCTCAAGCTACCAGATTTCAGGATTGATCTGTGCCAATAAACCTATCTAATGGAGATGACAGCTGAGTGTCAAAAATTTCTTCAACAATGAAGAAAAGGATGAGGTACTTAATGCCTTTGTCACCTCAGTCTTTAATAGTAAGGTCAGTTGTTCTCGGGGTATCCAGCTCCCTGAGCTGGAAGACAGAGACGGGGAGCAGAATAAAGCCCCCAAAATCCATTTGGATGCACACAAGTCTGTGGAACTGGATGAGGTTTACTCAAGGGTACTGAAGGAGCTGGCAGAAGCACTCATCAAGCCATTTTCATTTATCAGCAGTCCCGGATAACCAGGGAGGTCACAGTTGACTGGAGGTGAGGAAATGTGACACCCATCTACAAGAAGTGCCAGAAGAAAGATCCAGGGAACTACGGGCCTATCAGTGTGACCTTGATGCCAGGGAAGGTTATGAAACAGATCATCCTGAGTGCGATCACACAGCATATACAGGACAACTGGGGAATTAGGCCCAGTCAGCGTGGGTTTAGGAAAGGCAGGTTGTTTATCCTGGAGAAAAGGAGGCTAAGAAGAGACCTTCTTGCTCTTTACAACTACCTAAAAGGAGGCTGTAGTGAGTTATAGGACAAGAGGAAATTGCCTCAAGTTGTACCAGGAGAGGTTTAGACTGGATATTAGGAAAAGTTTCTTCACAGAAAGAGTTGTAAAGCATTGGAACAGGCTGCTCAGGGAAATGGTGAAACCACTGTCCCTGGAAATGTTAAAAAAAACATCTAGATGTGGTGCTTGAAGACATGGTTTAGTGGTGGACTTGGCAGTGCAGGGTTAATGGTGGGACTTGATGATCTTAGAGGTCTTTCTTTTCCAACCTTAATCATTCTATGATTTCTCTTGCTGCTTCCAGAGGCCAAATGAAAGTTTCTTTCTTCAACACAGCTGCTGAAGAGGAGAAATTTTATTTCCACTAGTGTTGTTAATTAATAAATTTAATTTGCTTGTGAAGTATTTCAGATTGCTTGGGAAAATTACCTTCTTGGATCTACCTAAAATGAGGGATTGAATTTGTGGCCTCCCACACCTAGAGGCTGTTTAATACTGATTTCTAGCATTTTATGTTTGGGAGGAAACTGGATCTTTTCCTGGTTCCTAGGGTGGGATGAAAAGAGGTGTCCATGGATCACTTGAATAATAAATAGCCATAGTGATATCTCATAGATCCAGTTCGTTCATAGAGTTACAGCTGTATTGGGTTTGCATCTCAAGGTTTTGGTAGCAGGGAGGCTACAGGGCTTTTATGAGAAGCTGCTAGAAGCTTCTCCCATGTCCAAGAGAGCCAATGCCAGCTGGCTCCAAGACAGACATGCTGCTGGCCAAGGCTGGGCCAATCAGTGATGGTAGTAACACCTTTGTGATAACATATTTAGGAAGGGGGAAAGTTATTGGGCAGAAGTAATTGTGGGCAGAGAAAAGTGAGAATACATGAGAGAAACAACTCTGCAGACACCAACATCAGTGAAGATGGAAGGGGAGGAGGTGTTCCAGGCGCAGCAGCAGAGATTGCCCTGCAACCCATGGTGAAGACCATGGTGAAGCAGGTTGTCCCTCTGCAGTCCATGAAGGTCCACGGGGGAGCTGAGATCCACCTGCAGCCTGTGGAGGACTCAAGTCTGTTTTGGCCATGATGGTAATCACTGAGTGATCTCTCCCTACCCTTATCTCAACTCATGAGCCTTTTATTATATTTTCTCTCCCTGTCCAGCTCAGTAGGGGAGTGATAGTGTGGCTTTGGTGGGCACCTGGCATCCAGCCAGGATCAAACCACAACTGTGGGAAGCCAGCGAGGGGCTGCAGGCAGCCTTAGCAGCTGTGGCCTTGAGTGTTATAGATAAGTAACTTTGAGAGAGAGAAAGCCATGGAATGTGAACTGTGTGTTGACATTGTACAACAAGAAACAGAGATTTGTGACCAATTAGAAAAAGGTAAAAGAGCTTGTGTTATTCGTGTGATGTGGAGAAAAAGTATAAAAGGTTGTACTATGAGATAAAGTGCTGACACTTGACACCTTCTCCCTGTGTCTGTCAAGTGAGTTCAGCCGGTAAGGTAAGTGGTTACCCTGACATGATTGCGTCAGCCGTGAGACTACCGTTAAATGGTGACCCCCTTTTAGAGGGTCAGGGACTGCAGAGGACAGTAGCCAGCCGTGGTGCCCAGCCTAGCAAAAAAGGCAAAGAGAGCCTTAGGGTCCAGAAGGTCTGCAAAAGCAGAAAGGGACACCTTGACCTCAGGGTGAGCAGCTGGGGACCAAAATATGGGGGCCAAAATATCAGCAGAAGAAGAATTCATTTTGGACATTCTGCTGCAAATAGTACAGAAAATAGGTATTAAACATGAAGAACAGGCATTGCGCACCCTTCTTATCTGGTGCAAAAGAAACAGGGTGAGAGCAGATGTGCAGACTGCCTTTTTTGTGGAAATGTGGGAGGAAGCAGGGCAAGCGTTATGGGAGGCAGCTACAAAGGGGGATGAAATAGCCACAAGATCATTAACGGCATGGCATTCGGTTTGGGACTCGTTACTGTAGTTGAAAGCTGATAGGAAGGCGGCAGCTGCCACTGCCGCGGCCACCGCCCCAGCAGCCAACCCCCAGCTGCAGCCACTTCCCCTTTATCTCCTCCTCCTCCCACTCCTCCTCCTCCCACTCCTCCTCCTCCC
>VKON01004137.1:0-43611 GCA_009741485.1 Malurus cyaneus samueli
AAAAAGGAAAGAGAAAAGAATGGGGAATTTTTTTTTTTCTTTTTGGGTTTTTTTTTTTTTTTTATTTTTTAAAATTTTTTTTTTTTTTTTTTTTTTTTTTTTGGGTCTCTCCACGAGAAAAATAATTCCCCAGTTTTTTTTTTTTTTTTCGCAAACATTCCCAACAAAAATTTTCCCTGCTCTTTTTTTTCCGAAGCCTTCCAGTCTCTTGCCCATTCCAAAGGCCCTTCTGAATTCCCAGTTTTTTTTTTTCCCTCCAGAAACAACAAAAGGGGTTAAAAACAATTTTTTAATACTCTTTTATGATTTTTAAAGTTTTTTTTTTTTTTTGTCTCTCACGAGGATAATTCCAGGTTTTTTCCAAAGTTCCCAACCAATTCCCAACCAATTCCCAATTCTGCTCTGTGTGTCTGAGCTCACTCCCTGCCTATCCAAAGCCTCTGAATTCCCAGTTTTTCCTCACAGCAACAACAAAAGGGGGTTAAAAACCAATTTCCTTGGATTTTTTTTGTGATTTTTATTTTTTTGTCTCAGGAGGATTTTTCCAGGTTTTTTCCCAAATTCCCAACAAAATTCTGCTCTTTTTTTCGAGCTTGGTTCCTCCCTGTTCCAAGGCTCTGAATTCCCAGTTTTCCTCACAGGAACAACAAAAGGGTTAAAAACCATTTTTTTTATACTTTCTTGTGTTTTTTTATTTTTTTGTCTTAAAGTTTGTTTTTTTTTTTTTTTTTCCAAAATTCCCAATAAAACTGCTCTGTTTTTCTGAGCTCAGTCTGAGCTCATTCCAAGGCTCTGAATTCCCAGCTTTTCCTCGCAGGAACAATAAAAGAGGGTTAAAAACCAATTTTTTTTTTGTTGTTTGTGATTTTTTTTTTTTGTCCCTCATGAGGATAATTCCAGTTTTTTTCCCAACCAAACTCTGCTCTGTGTTGCAGGTGAGACCCAAAGTTCCCCTGCTGAGGATTCTGCAGGCGGCCGGTGCCCAGGGCGACACCTTCACTCTCAAAGAGGTGAGTTCACATTCCAGATGTTATTCCTGCTTTTTTTTGGGGATTTGGGATGAGATTTAACTTTTTATTTTTCCATATTTCACCCCAAAAGTTGGGCTCACATTCCAGGCATTATCCCTCCTTGTTTTTTGGGATTTGGGATGAGAGTAACTTTATTTTTCCATATTTCACCCCAAGAAGTTGAACTCAAATTCCTGCTTTTTTTTGGGATTGGGATGAGATTTAATTCTTTATTTTTTCATATTTCACCCCAAAAAGTTGGGCTCACATTCCAGACTTTATTCCTGCCTTTTTTTTGGGGGGATTTGGGATGAGATGAACTCTTATTTTTTCTATATTTTGCCCCAAAAAGTTGGGCTCATTCCGGGTGTTATCCCTGCTTTTTTTTGGGGAATTGGGATGAGATTATCTTTTATTTTTCTATATTTCAACCTTTTCTGTAAACAGTCTTTTAACTGGGATGATTCCATTTTTAACTGGGATAATGCTATTTTAAACTGGGATAGTTCTGGTTTTTACAGGTTAATCTTTTTTTAGAGGGATAATGCCATTTTAATAGGAAATGCCATTTTACTGGGGAAATGCCACTTTTCTGGATAATATTTGCTTTTTACTGGGACAGTGCATTTTACTGGATAATTCTGCTTTTTACTGAGATAATTCTGGTTTTTCCTGGGATAATTCTGGTTTTTAGAGGGATAACGCCATTTTATCTGGGAAAATGCCATTTTAACTGGAATAATCTGTTTTTACTAGGAAAATTCCATTTTTACTGGGATAATGCCATTTTTATTGGGATAATTTTGTTTTTTCCTGGGATAATGCCATTTTTACTGGGATAATTTGATTTTTACTGGGAAAATGCCATTTTAAACTGGGAAAATGCCATTTTAAATGGAAATTCATTTTTTAACTGGGGGAAATTCCATTTTTACTGGGATAATACTCATTCTTTCTGGGATAATTATGTTTACTGGGATAATGTCATTTTAAACTGGGGAAACATAATTTTAAACTGGAAAACGCCATTTTAAACTGGAAAAATTCCATTTTTTACTGGCAAAATGCCATTTTTACTGGGACACTTCTCCCCCCCCACCTTCCCCTCAATTCCCTTCCCTCCAACATTAACAACTCCACCTCTCCTCCTTAAAAATCCAAAAAAAAACCCCCAAAATCAACCCTAACAACTCCAAGCAGCCGGATCCTCTCGATCCTCATGGATTTCTCAGGATTTGGGTGAATTTTGGGGTAATTCAGGTCTGTTTTATCCCCTCAGGTGATGCATTTTTTGGGTCAGTACATCATGGCAAGGCAGCTCTACGACAAGAGGGAGCAGCACCTCGTGCACTGCGGGGGAGACGCGCTGGGAGAGCTGCTGGGGCTGCAGAGTTTTTCTGTCAAGGATCCCAGGTAGGAGGGAAAATCATGGAAAAATAGTGGGAAAAGTCTGGAAAAATCCCTGGGAAAAATCGAAAAATTTGGAAAAAAAAATCCCATAAAAATCCTGAGAAAAATCCGGGAAAATCCCATAAAAATCCTGAGAAAAATCGTGGGAAAAATCGCAAAAAAATCCCGAAAAAAAAGAATTTTAAATAAAAAAGAGGAGAAAAAAAAATCCAAAAAAATCCCCCAAAAAATCCCGAGAAAGATAATGAGAAAAAATCACCCAAAAAAATCCCCCAAAAAAATAATGAAAAAGATCCCCCGAAAAACCCTCCCCCAAAAAAGGAGAGAATCCCCCAAAAATTCACGAAAAATCCATGCACAAAATGTTTCAGATCCAAAATAATTGGAATGCAAAAAACCAAAAACATACAAAAAAAACAAAAACCAAAAAAGAAAAAAAAAAAAAAAAAAAAAAAAAAAAAAAAAAACCCCAAAAAAATATTAAAAAAAAAAAAAGAGAGAGTGAGAATCCTGAAAATTAATCCTTGGAAAAATATCCCCAGAAAAATATCCCCCAAAAAATCTGGAAAAAGATCCCGAAAAAATCCCAAATAAAGATCCCCCAAAAATTTAAAAAAAAAAGAAAAAAAACAAAAAAAATCCTGAAATGTGTTCATGAAAAGAAATCACCCTGTGATTTTGTGCTCTTTGGGGGTCTTTTAGGAACAAACCCCTTGTGATTTTTGTGGCTTTTTGGGATTCTTTTATGACTGTAATTTTGTGATTTATGGGGTTCTTTTAGGAACTGTGATTTTGTGGTTTCTGGGATCCATTTAGGAACAAACTCCCCGTGTTTTTTGGGGTTTCTGTGGTCACTAAAGGGGATTTTTCTCCATTCATGAGGTGATTTGGGTTCTGTCCCCTCTCCCCAGCCCCGTGTACGAGATGCTGAAGCGGAACCTCACAGCAGCCTCTGTCCCCACAGGTAGGTTGGGCCCTAAAAGGATAAAAATCCTTTTTTGAGCCCTAAAAGGACAAAAATCCTTCTTCCTGGACCTGCTGGGTGCTGGAAATGAGGAGAAAACTCTGCCTGGAGGAGGAACCGACTTCCCTTCGTGTGCCAGGGGCTCTTCGAGTGCTGAGGTTGCTGAGAAATCCCAAATTTGGGTCAAAAATAGGGTTAAAAAGTGTGAATTTATGACTGGGCATGGCTGAAATATTCCATTTTCAACGGTGCTGAAATCTCAAATTTTGGTGTAAAAATAGGGCTGAAAAGTGTGAATTTTAAAATGATGTGGCTGAAATATCCCATTTCCAAGAGTCTAAAACCCCACAATTCTGGAGCAAAAATGGGGCTGAAAAGTGTGAATTTAAAATTCACCATGGCTGAAATATCTCATTTTCAACAGTGCTGAAATCCCAAATTTTACAGCAAAAATAGGGCTGAAAAGTGTGAATTTACAACTGGGCATGGCTGAAATATCCCATCCAAATCTTTCTTGATTCCTCAGTACTTTTCAGCTTCAGAGCTGCAATTTCTTGCTCTCATCTTGTTTTATCCTTTGATAACCTCGAAAAATTCTAAAAACCCCACATTTTGGAGCAAAATCGGATTTAATCCTTCGAGAGGGAGGGCTCAGGCACACAATTTTTCCATTTGGGAAGAAGATCCTGAATTTCCATCCAAATCCTGAATTTCCATCCTTCCAACAAGGCTCAGACCCCACAATCCTTAAATTCCTCTTTTAGGATGGCAGGACCATTCTCTAAAAGATTTTTTCAAGGTCAGGTATAGGAAAAATAACACTTTTTCCATTTGGGAAGAAGATCCCGAATTTTCATCCAAATCCTGAATTTTCATCCAGCTGCTTCCAGTGATGTGCAGACCCTGAAATCCTTAAATTTCTTCCTTGGGAAAACAGAACCAGGGACTTTTCCAAGATCAGGTGTAGGAAAAAGAACCAATTTTTCCCTTTGGGAAGAAGATCCTAATTTCCATCCAAATCCTGAATTTCCATTCCCAACAAGGCACAGACCCCACAATCCTTAAATTCCTCTTTTAGGATGTCAGGGCCACATTCTGAGGATTTTTCCAAGATTAGGCTGCAGTAAAGGAATAACATTTCCCTTTGGGAAGGAATGATCCGCGAATTTCCACTAAATCCCAGAATTTCTTCCATCATGAGTGCGATCCCACAGTTCTTAAATTCCTCTTTTAGGATGTCAGGACCACGTTCTGAAGGATTTTCCCAAGATCAGGTATAGGAAAAAGAACCATTTTTCCCTTTGGGAAGAAGATCCCAAATTTCCATCCAAATCCTGAATTTCCATTCCTTTAATGAGGTGCAGACTGCAGTCCCCATAATCCTTAAATTCCTCTTCTAGGATGGCAAGACCATGTTCTGAAGGATTTTTCAAGGTCGGGTGTAGGAAAAGGAACCATTTTTCCCTTGGGGAAGAAGATCCTGAATTTCCATCTAACCCGAATCCTCATGAGCGCAGATCCATAATTCATTAAATGCTTCTTTTAGGATAGCAAGGACCACGTCTAAGGGATTTTTCCAGGTCAGGTTGTAGGATAGAAGAACCATTTTTTCATTTGGGAAGAAGATTCCTGAATGTCCATCCAAATCCTGAATTTCCATTCCTCCAACAAGGCACAGATCCCATAATCCTTATACTCCTCTTTTAGGATGTCAGGGTCACATTCTGAAGGATTTTTCCAAGATTAGGCTGCAGAAAAGGAACATTTCTCTTTGGGAAGAAGATCCCGAATTCCCTTCCTTCAGTAGCTGAGATCCCACAATTCTTAAATTCTTTTTTTTAGGATGGCAGGGCCATATCTGAAGATATTTTCAAGGTCAGATCTAGGAAAGGAACCAATTCTTCCATTTGGAAGAGGATCCTGATTTCCATCCAAATCCTGAATCTCCTCTTCTCTAATCTCCAAATCCACACTTTAAACATCCCCCGCTCTCCCAATATTCCCAAACCCTTTCTCAGCCTCTCGGGGGGCTCTCCCAACATTTCCGGGAATTTTTTTTTTTTTCCCCCTCCTGTATTTTACCATTGCCCTCGCAGATGCCCTCAGGACTCTCCCACGGAGCCAAACGCCGCTCAGCCCTCCAGAGACCGCCCAGGTAAAACCCACGCCAGGTGGGTTCTTTTTCTCTACGAGCCGCCCCTTCCTGTACCTGTTGCACCGTTTGGATTGCTGAACTGGATTTTTACTATTTTCATTAAGACATCGAATCTTTGCATTCCCAAAAAAAAAAAAAAATTCCAAAAAGTCCGGATGTCCACAAAGCAAGGACAGAGCTCCCCTTCTCTGTTCTCCCGACGGCTCCGAGCGCGTTTTTTCCGGGCTGCGGCACTTCCAGGCCTTGCTTCCGGCTTTTCCTGCTTTTTTTTCCCACTTTTTTTCCCATTTTTTTCCCATTTTTTTTTCCTTTTTTCCATTTTTTTCCCTTTTTCCCGCTTTTTTTCCCAGTAGGAACAGCCCAATCTGGGTTAGGATCGTTTTCGGCGGCTTCCAGGCGAAAACCTCGGAAAAATCTTCCCTCAAAATTCCCAAAAATTCCAAAAAAATTCCAAAAAAAGTTCCTTAAAAATCCTTCCAAAATCCTAAAAAATTCTTCAAAAATTCCCAGTGTTGGGGTGAGAAAAAGCGGAGCTGGGAGGTGGCAAAAAATCCCAAAATTTTGCTTTTTCCACAAAAAACGGCGATTTTTTTGGGATTTTTGCCAGCGTTAAAGATTTTTCCCGGGTTTTTCGCGCCGATTTCCAGGAAATAAAAATAATTAGGATTTTTTTTTGGTGGGAATTTTTTATTCCTGGTCCTGCTGGCGTTGGAAGTGCCGCATCCCGTTGTTTCTGCGAGCTCTGCTCGGTTCATTTGCAATTTTTTGGTCCCTGCAGGAGGAAGGATCCGACTCCGGGATCGCCGAGGGCGACGGGAAAACCTCAGTTTTGGGGGCGTCGGGGTCGAAATGTGAAGGTGAGGGAGAAATTCCTGCAAATTCCCAAATATTCCTGGGTGGGAGATGCATCAGAGTGTTGGAGGAAGAGTGGGGAGGGTCAAAGAATTGCAGGTTTGGAAGAGAATTCCTTAAGAGATTCCTTCAAAAATCTAAAAAGTGTAAAAAAATAAAAAATTTTAAATAATACTGGCCTTTAAAATTCCTTTAGGTTCCCTTCAAGATTTCAAAAATCCTTTACAAGTCCTTAATAATTCCTTAAAAAATCTTTCAAAAATCCTTCAAAAAACCCTTTAAAGTACCTTAACAATTCCTTAACAATCCCTTAAAAATTCCTCTAAAAATACTTCAAAATTCCTTAAAACATTCTTCTAAATATCTTTCAAAAATCCCTCAAAAGTCCTTCAGAAATTCTCTAGAAGTCCTCAAAAATCCTTTCTGCTGTTCCCTTCCCCATTTTTCCCATTTCCCCCACCTTCCTTTTACTTCGGTTTATCCTGTTTTTTTCCTCGTTTTTCCCCTTGTTTCCCCTCATTTTTCCCCTTTTCTCCTTTTCCCATTTCCCCTCCCATTCCCTATTTTCCCGTTTTCCCATTTTTCCCTGCATTTTCTTTTCCCCTATTTTTCCTTCTTTTCCCCATTCCCCCCCGCCATTCCCCACTTTTTTTCCCTGCTTTTCCCCATTTTTTCCTGACTTTTCTTTTCCCCATTTTCCCTGCCATTCCCAATTTTCCCTTCTTTTTCTTTTTCCCCATTTTTGCCTCTTTTCCCTTTTTTCCTTCATTCCATCTTTCTTTTTTTTCTTTTTTTCCCCCATTTTTTCCCTTCTTTTCCCCATTTCCCCCCTGGCCATTCCCATTATTTTTCCCTGCCATTCCATTTTTCCCTGCTTTTTTTTCCCATTTTCCCCCACCATTCCCATTTTTTTCCTGCTTTTTCCCATTTTTTCCCCTCTCCTCTTCCCCATTTCCCCTCCCATTCCCATTTTTCCTGTTTTTCCCATTTTTCCCTGCATTTCTTTCCCCTATTTTTCCCTTCTTTTCCCCATTTCCCCCGCCATTCCCACTTTTTTTCCCTGCTTTTCCCCATTTTTCCTGACTTTTCTTTTCCCCATTTTTCCTGCCATTATTTCCCTATTTTCTAAATCTTCCCTTTTCTTCCCCTTGGCCTTTTCCCCATTTTCTTCCTGCATGTTTTCCATTTTTTTCCCTTGCTTTTTTTCTTTCCCCCCATTTTTCCCCTTCTTGGTCCCCTTTTCCCCCTTGCCCATTCCCGTTTTTTTCTTTTTTCCCTGGCATTTCTTTTTCCCCTTTTTCCCTTCTTTTCCCCATTTTCCCCCTCCCATTCCCATTTTTTCCCTGGTTTCCCATTTTTCCCTGCATTTCTTTCCCCATTTTTCCCTTCTTTTCCCCATTTCCCCCCCGCCATTCCCACTTTTTTCCCTGCTTTTCCCCATTTTTTCCCGACTTTTCTTTTCCCCATTTTTGCCCTTCTTTTCCCCATTTTTTCCCTGCCATTTCCATTTTTTCCCTGCTTTTTTTCCTTTTTCCTCCCCCCCCCCCCCCCGCCATCCCACTTTAGTTGTCCCCATTTTCCCCTTGCCAATCCTGTTTTCTATTCTCATTTTTCCCCCATTTTTTCCCCTTTTCCCCTCATTTTCCCTCCCCCTTCCTTCCATGTCTTTTTCCCTGTTTTTCCCCATTTTTTCCTGCCTTCTTTCCCCGTTTTTTCCCTTCTTTTCCCCATTTCCCCCCCTGCCATTCCCAATTTTTTATTCCCATTTTCCCCCACCATCCCCTCATTTTTTTCACTCCTCTCCCTCTCATCCCAGACCAGGATTCCCTGGAAAACCTCGGGAATAACCCCAGACCCAGCTTGGAGCTGGCCCTGGACGATTGGGACGTTTCGGGGCTGCCCTGGTGGTTTTTAGGGAATCTCCGTAATAATTACAATTCCAGGAGCAACGGATCCACCGACATCCAGACCAACCAGGTAACCCCAAAAAAATGGGAATTTTTTTCCTTTTCCTCTCAAATATTCCTGGGTTTTTTTTGCCCCCATTCCCAGGATTTTCTGGGATTTTTTTTTTTTTTCTGGGAAAAAAAAGTGAATTTTTAGTGGTTTTTGAATAAAGGAAATTGTTGTTGAAGGGGTTTGGAGGTTTGGTGGATTTGGGATTTGGGGATTTTTTTATAGGGTGGTTTAGGGTGGTGGTCAAGGTGGGAGGGGGAGGAGGAAGAGGGAAAAAAGGGAGAGAAATTGGGGAAAAAAGGGAATGTGAGGTGGGAATTTTGGGGAAAAGGACTAAAAATTGGGAAGAAAGGGGGGAATGTGAGGTGGGAATTGGGAAAAAAAAAGGAATTTTGAGGTGGGAATTGGGGAAAAAAGGGAGTAAAAATCGGAAAAAAAGGGGAGAATGTGAGGTGGGAATTGGGGAAAGGGGAGCGGAAATTGGGAAAAAGGAATTGTGAGGTGGGAATTTGGGATAAAAGGAGGGGAATTGGGGAAAAAGGGGAATTGTAATGTGGGAACTGGGAAAAAAAGGAATTGTGAGGTGGAAATAGGGAAAAACACGATGGGAGAATGTGGACAGTGGAACTGGGGAAAAAAGGGAATTGAGAAAAGGGGGAATTGTGAGGTGGGAATTGGGAAAAAAGGGAATTGTGAAGTGGGAATTGGGTAAAGGGGAGCAAAACTGGGAAAAATGGGGAATGTGAGGTGGGAATTGGGAAAATGGAGTGGAAATTTGGAAAAAAGGGAGTGTGAGATGGGAATTGGGGGAAAATGGGAATTGTGAGGTGGGAATTGGAAAAAAGGAGGGGAATTGGGGAAAAAGGGGAATTATAATGTGGGAATTGGGAAAAAGGGGAATTGTGAGGTGGGAATTGGGAAAAATGAGGGGAATTGGGGAAAAAATTGGAATTGTGAGGTGGAAATTGAGAAAAGGAGAAATGTGAGGTGGGAATTTTGGAAAAAGGAGATTTGGGAAAAGAAGGGAGAATGAGGTGGGAATTGGGAAGAAAAGTGGGAATTTGGAAAAGGAGAATTTTGAGGTGGGAATTAGGAAAAAAGGGAGAAAAAATTGGGGAAAAACAGGACCATGTGAGGTGGGAATTGGGGAGAAAAGAGCCAAAATTGGGAAGGGGAGAATGTGAGGTGGGAATTAGGAAAAAAAGGGAATTGTGAGGTGGGAATTGGGGAAAAAATGAGGTGAAATTGGGGAAAAAGGAGAATGTGAAGTGGGAATAGGGAAAAAAGGAGGGAAATTGGGAAAAAAGGTGTGAACTGGGAAAAGGGAGAATATAAGGTGGGAATTGTGAGAAGCGGAGCGCTTCCGAGCGGTTTTCCCCGTTTTTTTTTCCCTGTTTTTCCCCAGGACGTGGACACGGCCATCGTGTCGGACACCACGGATGATCTGTGGTTCCTCAGCGAGCGCCCGTCGGAGCCGGGGAACGCCGGGAGCCGGACGGAGCCTGAGGAGCTCCCGGAGGGCGACCCCGAGGTGCCTCTGCTTCCATGGAATTCCCAGTTTTCCGTGGAATTCCCTATTTTCCATGCAATTCCTGGTTTTCTGTGGAATTCCGAATTTTCCGTGGAATTCCTGATTTTCCATTGAATTCTGACTTTTCTCTGGTTTAACTCGTTCCAGCGCTGCTGGAGGTCTTGGATTTCCAATAGAATCCTCTGTTCATAGAATTCCTGATTTTCCGTGTAATTCCCGATTTTCCATGAGTCTAGCTTTTTCCATGGAATTCCCAGTTTTCCCCTGATATAACTCATCCTATGCTGCTGGGAGGCTTTGGAATTTCCATGGAATTACTGCCTTTTCCATGGAATTCACAGTTATCAATGGAATTCGCGATTTTCTGTCTGCTTCCAAATTTTCTGCTAAATTCCTAGATTTCCACTGAATTCTGAATTTCCTGCAATTCCGATTTCTGGAATCCATTTTATGGAATCTTCTGATTTTCTGTTGTTTCCCACCTTTTCCATGGAATTCTGAATTTTCCATGCAATTCCTGCTTTTTCTGTGAGAATTTCGATTTTTTCAGCGTTGCAATTTCCTGATTTTCCATGGAATTCACAATTTTCCATGATTTCCTGCCTTTTCCATGGAACTCCCACTTTTCCATGGAATTCCCAATTACCAATGGAATTCTCGCTTTTCTGTGGAATTCTTGCTTTTCCATGGAATACCCAATTTCCAATGGAATTACTGCCTTTTCCATGGAATTCAACAATTTTAATGGAATTTCTATTTTCTGGCAATTCCCGATTTTCCATGGAATTCCCAATTATCAGTGGAATTCCTGATTTTGGAAAAGACTGATCTGGCCCCATCCAGGGGATAGATTGTGTTAGGAAAAGGGTGTTGGCATTACTGGTGGGAATTGGGGAAAAAAGGGGAGCAAAAATTGGGGAAAAAAAAGGGAAAATGTGAGATGGGAATTGAGAAAAAAGGGGGGAAAAAGGAGGTGGGAATTGGGAAAAAAGGGGAGAATGTGAAGTGGGAATTGGGGAAATAAAGGCAGCAAAAATTGGGGAAAAAGGGAAATGTGAGTGGGAATTGGGATAAAGGGAGTTGGAAAATTGGGATTATCCCGACATTCCCGACGTTGCAGGGCCTGAGGCCGCCCCCCTGGAGGAGCTGGGGATTCCCAGGCCTGAGCGACGACACCGACACCGAAACCCCGAGCCAGGTGGGAATTGTGGGGAGCAGCGACCCCACTGCCTGCTGCTTTTGGGGTGGGGATGAAGAAGAAAATAGAATATTCATAATAATATATATTATATAATATTAATAATAGCTAATTTTTGTCTGTTTAATATGATTACTATATTAATAATCGTATACATAATCATTATAAAAATTCCTAATATTTAATAACACTTATATTATATTAATATGATCTATATAGTAATAATATATGGATAAAATCTAATTTTACACTATTTAATATTGATACTTAGATTTATATTATATACCTTATAATTATAAATATATTTTATTGTTTTATGCAGTTTTAATTTTCATGGTTTGTATACTGCTAATATTAATTAAATATCTAGTTTTATTATCTATTTAATATGATGCTGTATTTAATATGTACTAAATATAATGAATATCTATATTTATCATTTAATATAACTGTGTTTTAATAATGATATACTTTAAAGTAATAAAACAAATATCTAACATTTTCTCTATTTATACTATATAATAAAATATATTATACTTTATCTGTTTTATAATATGCCACTAATAGGATGTGAACATATATAAATTATATGATAGATAGCATGATATACAAATATATAATATAGAATGAATATGTGATAGAATAACATATGGTGATATATAATATTTAGCATACGTCAATATATAACATAATATTATAATTGCATAAAAAAATTTAATATATGGATAATACCGAATAACCATATTTTTTAACATGGACTCTCCTCCTCTTCTCCCAACCCTCCCAAACCACAATCCCCACACCCCACAAAATCCCCCAACCCCGTTCCCATGCCAAACCCCACCAATCCCCGAACGTCTCCCACCCCAAACCCCACAAATCTCCCAAATCCCCACAATCCCCCGAACTCTTTCCCATCTCCAACCCTTTCACCCAAACCCCACAAATTCCCTCAAACCTTTCCCCACCCAAACCCCACAAATCCTCCCACCCTTTCCCACCCTCAACCCCTCAGGAGCGCTGGACAGTGCTGCAAGTGCCGCAGGTTCAACTCCCCGGGAAGCGCTACTGCTATCGCTGCTGGGCTCTGCGCCGTTGACTGGGTACCAACGATGGCCCAAACCTGCCCCACTCCCTGTCCCTGTCCTGCCTCGACCCCACAAAAACCCCACAGCGGGAAAAGGAGCGCGGCCTGGACGTCCCGGACTGCAGGAGAACCATCTCAGCCCCGGGCCGGCCAAACCCGCCCCCACCTCTTCGCAGAAAAACCCAAATCCCACCCGGATCCCGGCAGCTCCGTGGAATCCTTAGATCTGGCGCTGCGGGAAAAACGGGATTTCCCCGATCCTACAAATCCGGAGGGGACGGAATCGCCCTCGGCCAGCGTTCGGACCCTGCTGAGCCCCTGCTTCCTGTGCCAGCTGCGGCCGCGCGACGGCAACATCGTGCACGGCAGGACGGCGCACCTGGTGGCGTGCTTCCGCTGCGCCAGGATGCTCAAGAGAAAGAGGATCGCCTGCCCCGTTGCCGCAAGGAGATCAGGATGGTCATCAGGATCTTCATGGGATAGAGGGGACTGAAAATTACCCCAAAAACAGGTTTATTGCACTCAAATCGCAATTTCAGAGCTCACTGTGCAGGATCAGGATGGTCATCCACATCTGCATAGGGTAGCGGGGACTTCTGGGCATAAAATAATCCCAAAAACAGGTTTATTGCACTCAAAATCCCAATTTTAGAGTTTACTTTGCGAAAGGAGATCGGCTGGTCACGCAGGACTTCTTCATGGGGTAGAATGGACTGAAAATGACCCCAAAAAAGAGGATTCTGGCACTCAAAATCCCAATTTCAGAGTTCACAGTGCAGGAGGGAGATCAGGATGGCCATCCGCATCCTTATGGGTTAGTGGGGACTGAAAATGACCCCAAAAAGAGGATTCTGTCACGCAAAATCCCAATTCCAGAGTTCACTTTGCAAGGAGATCAGGATGGTCATCCGCATCTTTATGGGGTAGCAGGGACTTGTGGGCATAAAATAATCCCAAAAATAGGTTTATTGCACTCAAAATCCCAATTTCAGAGCTCACTGTGCAGAAGGGATATCAGGGTGGTCGTCAGGATCTTTATGGGATAGATGGGACCCAAAATGATCCCAAAATCAGGTTTGTTGCACTCAAATCCAAATTTTAGAGCTCTCTCTGCAGGATCAGAATGGTCATCTGCATTTTTGTGGGGTAGCGGTGACTCCTGACCGAAAAATGACCCCAAAAACAGGATTGTTGCACTCAAATCCCAATTTCAGAGGTCACTGTGCAAGGAGATCAGGATGGTCATCTGGATCTTTATGGGGTAGCAGGGACTTGTGGGCATAAAATAATCCCAAAAACAGGTTTATTGCACCCAAAATCCCAATTTTAGAGTTTACTTTGCAAGGAGATCAGGCTGGTCATCAGGATCTTCTTCATGGGGTAGAGGGGACTGAAAATGACCCCAAAAAAGAGGATTCTGGCACTCAAAATCCCAATTACAGAGTTCACTTTGCAAGGAGATCAGGATGGTCATCAGGATCTTTATGGGGTAGCAGGGACTCGTGGACATAAAATAATCCCAAAAACAGGTTTATTGCACTCAAAATCCCAATTTCAGAGCTCACCGTGCAGAAGGGATATCAGGATGGTCATCAGGATCTTCATGGGGTAGAGGGGACCCAAAATGATCCCAAAATCAGGATTGTTGCACTCAAATCCAAATTGTAGAGCTCTCTCTGCAGGATCAGAATGGTCATCAGGATTTTTTTATGGGGTAGCGGTGACTCCTGACCCAAAAATGACCCCAAAAACAGGATTGTTGCACTCAAGTCCCAATTTCAGAGGTCACCATGCAAGGAGATCAGGATGGTCATCAGGATCTTTATGGGGTAGCAGGGACTCGTGGGCATAAAATGATCCCAAAAAGAGAAGGTTTATTGCCCTCAAAATCCCAATTTCAGAGTTCACAGTGCAGGATGGGGGTAATCATTGGGGTTTTTATGGGATATAACGGGGTCTCCTGGCGCACCTGGTGGCGTGCTTCCGCTGCGCCAGGATGCTCAAGAGAAAGGGATCGCCCTGCCCCGTGTGCCGCAAGGAGATCAGGATGGTCATCAGGATCTTCATGGGATAGAGGGGACTGAAAATGACCCCAAATAAACATAAGGTTTATTGCACTCAAATCGCAATTTCAGAGCTCATGCAAAGGATGATCAGGATGGTCATCGGTCTTTGGGTAAGGACTGAAAAGACCTAAATGACATCAAAACAGGTTTATTGCACTCAAATCCCAATTTCAGAGCTCACTTTGCAAGGATATCAGGATGGTCATCTGGATCTTTATGGCCGGTAAGTGCGTGGCCCAACTAGCCCCCCCAAAAATGATCCCAAAAAGAGGAATTTTGAGGGCAATAAAACCCCAATTTCAGAGTTCAGAGTGCGGAGAGACAGATGGCCACGCATCTTTATGGGTATGGGTGACTGAAAAGACCCAAAAGAGGATCTGGCACTCAAATTGCAATTGCAAGAGTCTTTGCAAGGAATCGGATGGTCATCCGCATCTTTAGGGCTGAGAGATGTTGTGGACATAACAATCCAAAAAAGGTTATTCCAACTTCAAATCGACTCAGAGCTCATCTGGCAGGGTAGGATCTCTAAGGATTTCACCGCTCGGTACAAATGATCCATAATTTGTCATCGAAGCTATTTTAGCTCTTGCAGTCCGAATGGTCATCTGCATTTGAGTGGTATGGTGACTCCTCCAAAAAGACCCAAACAAGGATTGTTGCACTCAATCCCATTTCAGAGTTATTGTGCAGGAAGGAGATCAGGATGGCCATCCACATCTTTATGGGGTAGTGGGGGCTGAAAGGAACCCCAAAAACAGTTTTATTGCACTCAAATCGATTGTCAGAGCTCACCGTGCAGGATCAGGTTGGTCATTGGGGTCTTTATGGGGTAGCAGGGACTTGTGGGCATAAAATAATCCCAAAAATAGGTTTATTGCACTCAAAATCCCAATTCCAGAGCTCACTGTGCAGGATCAGGATGGTCATCAGGATCTTCTACCCCAAAAATTACCCCAAAAAGAGGATTTTTGCACTCAAATCCCTATTTTAGAGCTCACTGTACAGGATCCGGATGGTCATCTGGGGTTTTTTTGGGGTACTGGGATTTGGGGCGCAGAAATAATCCCAAATTATTGCACTCAAATCCCAATTTCAGGCCTCACTGTGCAGAAAAGAGATCAGGATGGTCATCAGGATCTTTACCCCAAAGTGCCCAAAAGAGGCGGTTTTTCCATTCAAATACCCAATGTCGCCATACAGCTCATTGGTGTATATTCAGGGTGGCCATCAGGATTTTTATGGGATAACCGGGTCCTCTGGCCCCATAAAACGTTACTCATCGCCAAAAAGAGAATCTTCTTGCACCTCAATACCCCCTCAATTCTCACACAACTTGATCAAGTGACACGGAAGAGAACTTTTGGATTCTCAAAATCCCAACCAGATGTCGTCATAAATTTCGGCTCTTCAATGACCAACCTGCGTTCAGCTCAACCGCTGGAAATTGTTCCCCATGATGTTCCCACCCAAATTTTTTTTCCCTGGAATTTTTTCTGATGACCGAGAAAAAATTTGGTAGAAATTGGGAATTTTGGGATGTTTTTTCCATTAATTCTAACCAGTGCAATGCCTTTTGAGCCGAGAGAGAAAAATAAAATAAATATTTTGGTGCGCAGGCAGGGAGAGATTTTGGGGATAAATTTTCCCAAGAGCACAGAGAAAAGAACGTAAATTTCATTTGTATAAATATTTTTTTTTTATTCATCTTGGTGGATGAAATTATTTCACTGGTGCAGGGAGTCTGACAGGGAATTCCAATTTTTTCCATCTGCACTGGCGGGGCGCGGAATCGGGTGGACGGACAAAATACCGACAATAATTTGGGCATTTTTGGGGAGGTTGTTTTTGGAACTTTTTAGATTTCGTATTTAGTCTCTAAATTTAAATATTTATAAATTTATTTTGTTTGTCATCAGCATGGTTCTGTTCCTGGCCAGGAATATCAATTCCTCCCAGTGCGTTCTGGGCGATTTGCCGGGAGTGTTTTGGAATATTATCTCGGATTATTGGCTAGATGGTTCTCTGGTCATCATATTTTTTTTCTGATATTTGAGGTATTTAACTTCAATTTTGCTTATATCGCCCTTCGAGCTGGGGCAAAGAACCTGGAATGTTTCACCTTGGATTCAGAGATTCAATATCCCCAGATTTGTATTTTGAAGCGTTTCCAGTGAGGCAGAATTTTTTTGTTCTCCCTTTGTCCCAGCTACTTTTTTTTTTATCGCAATCCAGGAGGATTCTCCTCCCCTTATGTTCCAGGTTTTTAGCTATCTTCTCGCGGTAGACTTGTCCATCTCTAATTCCACTTTTTTCTTTAAGTCATCCAGGAGCGATTTTTCTCCCTTGTCCCAGCTTTCCTTAACGCACATTTTCAGGAATTTTTTTCTCCCTTTTCCAGCTTTTTTTATCCAATTCCAGGAGGATTTTCTCCTTTCCAGCTCTTTCTTACCAATTCAGATTTTTTTTCTCCTCTTTCCAGCTTTTTTTTATCCCAGTTCCAGGAGGATTTCTACCTTTTTTCAGTTTTTTTTTTTGTTTTTGTTTTTTTGTACCAAATTCCGGAGATTTTCCATCCTTCTTCTAGCTTTTCTTAAGCCAATATCAGGATTTTTTTTGTTTCTCACTTTTCCAGCTTTTTTAACCAATTCCAGGAGGATTCTATCTCTGCCTTAGCGCTTTGCTAGTCCAGGGATTTTGCTTTTTTTTTTTTTCATTTTTTTATTTCTTCAACAAGTTCCCACGATGGTGGATTTCTGCCCATTCTTCCCCAGCTTTGTTTGAACAACAATTCCAGGAGGATTTTCCTCCCTTTTCCCGGTCAGGCAGAGAGGCACCACAACGGGCACGGGAGCTAGCATCTACTTCCTTGTCATGCGAGAACCCCCAGAAATGACCGCGTTTCCAGCAAAACACAGGGGGAGAAAAAAGGGACTGGAACCCCCAAATCCAAGGGTTTTCCAGCAAAATTTAAAGGGAGAAGAGGATGAAACCGCAAAGTCCATATTTTTTTTTCCAAGGAAAAAGGAAAGGGAACAGGAGAAAGGCAAGAAAAGCAACATTAGGTTTTGTTTTTTCTGCATCATGAGGCAAAGGAAAAATCAAATTTTTAAACATCCAGCTGGGGGGAAATGAAACCCGATGGAGCAGCCGTGGAATTGAGAAAAAATTGCCTGGGGTGAGACCTGATGGGACAAACGGGGGAAAATTCCAAATTTTGGACATTCCAGAGGGATGGAGAGAGCGGGAAGGGATGGGAGCCACTCCTGAGCCACATTTACCAAGTCCGAGCTCCATTTTCCCTGTTTTTCTCCCGAAAATCTCCCTCAAATGCTCTGGGAATCTGTTCCCAGAGTGGGAATCATTCCACTTCGCCGAACCTCCTTCCCGCTTTTTTCTCCCCAAAATCTCCCTCAATGCTCTGGGAAATCGTGTTCCCAAGGTAGGAGAATCCCCAAGCCCCAGTTTGCCCTGTTTTTCTCCCCAAAACCTCCCTCGTGTTCTCCAGGAATCTTCCCAGGGGATAAGATCCAATCCAATTTTCATTTTGATGCCCAAAAAGGATGCTCAGCCTACCAATTTTACCCCTGGCTACGTTATCCCCAAATTCCTTTTTTTTCCTTTGTTTTTTATTGACAAAACCACAACTTCCCCTCCTTTCCTCCACTTCTTCATTCTTATTGTGTTGTTGTTTTTTTTTTTAGTTTGTTGTTCCCCCTTTTCACTTATCACAAAACTTCATCAAAGTCTTATGGGATCTCCTGGATTCTTCCAGCCCAAACCATTTCTGGGGTTTTTCACCCCAAATCCCCGCAGGTGAAAATGGGGCATTTTTGTTGTGCGAGCCGACCCAAAAACCCAAGACCAAACCCCACGCCGATCCCAAAGGAAAAACAGACATTTTTTAGGGTTTTTTTTTTTTGTTTGTTGTTGTTTTCTTGTATTCCAAACCAGGAATGTCCAGCGAGGGAGGTGACACCTCTGGGTGTCCTATGGGGTATGGACACGGATTGGGGCTCTGACGCCTTTATGGCTCGTCACCCTTTTGGGTCATTGTCCCCACGGGGCTCTCGGGTTTTTTGGGATCCGCGGCCAAATCCTGACCCTCCCCATAAATCCGCAGATCTCATCCACAAAATCCCAGTTTTTTTCTCGATCCGGTTCACCAGTTCCATCCATTTTTTTTTTGTAAAAAATCCATTCTGCAGCTCCTTATCCACAAAATCCCGGGGTTTTTTCTCCATTTGGTTCAGCAGTTCCATCCATTTTTTGGGTAAAAAAATCCATTCTGCATCTTCTCACCGCTCCACAAATCCGTTTTTCACCATCCGTTCCACCAGGTCACCCCATTTTTTTTTGTAAAAACCCCTTCTTCCCCTCCCGCCCCCAATTTCCCACCGATTCCCCCCAAATCATCCCTCTCAAATCCGGAGGTGCTGCAGCCTCCACGGCCAAGAGCCGGCCCCCGGGCTTCGCCACCGGTAAACGGCCGCACAGCCCCGGCGGCGGCTCCGCTCGGCCCTCGGATGCGCGCCCGCGCTCGCGGCGGTACCGAGCAGCAGCAGCAGCACGCCACCGCCACCACCGCTGTCCCCTGTCCCCGACCCCCGCGCGCTTTTAGTCCGCGTGACGCCGACCCCGGGCCGGCGGGCTACAAAAGCACCGTCAGGCACGCCCGGTACTCGGTGCCGGCGCTCAGCCGGGTGATGTTGAAGCTGTGCGTTCCCGCCGGGATCCGAGCTGAGCTCGCCGCGGTTCCCGGCTCCGAGACGCTCCACGTGAGGTTGGAGGAGAGGGCGTTGAGGCGCGGCCGCCAGGCCAGCAGCACGTGGTGGGGCTGGACATCGAGCAGCAGGAGCTGCAGGCGCTCCGGACCCAGCGGGAAGGAGCGGTTGACCAACAGGCGGACGCTGCGGGTGTCGGCGCCCAGCAGGTTGTGAGCCACGCACGTGTAGAGCCCGGCTTCGTGCGCGGCGACTCCGCGGATCTCCAGCGTCCCTTCGGGGTGCACCCTGAACCGCTCGTCACCCCCGCCGGGCAGCAGCTTCTCCCCGGCCGGCGTGACCCAGTAAATGTCCGGTTCGGGCTCGGCCAGCGCCCGGCAGTGCAGCGCCACCCTGGCGCCCGGCTCGGCGTCCAGGCGGCGCGGGAAGCTGCGGCGGAGATGAGCGGCAGGCACTGCTCCGTCATGTCGCCGAACGGCACATCGCGACTCGGCGGCGCTGCAGCTCGGGCGGTTCGGCGCACAGCGTGGATTGCGGTTTTCGTGCTGCGCGATGCGCGGTGATTGTGTCCGGCGATGAGACGCGTTGCATGGTCACGTGCGCCGCGGCGCCCGCCCACCCAGCCGGATTCCCACGCTGCCAGTCGCCCGCAGCCGGGTTACCGTGGATGCCGATCTCCCGCAGCCCCGGCAGCGACTCCACCGTGCGCCGGTGCAAGGCACTCAGGGCGTTGTTGTTGAGCATCAGCGTCTCCAGGCGCGGCAGCTGCCGGAAAGCCTCCGGGTGGATGAAGGACAGCTTGGGGTTGTTGGTGACGTCCAGCTTGGTCAGCTCGGGCAGGTTGCTGAGGGCCAAGCGGTCGATGGACACCAGCTCGTCCATGTTGTTGAGGCCCAGCTCCTTGAGGTGCAGCATGTCGGCGAAATCGCTCTGCCGCACCCTCTGCAGCGGGTTCTTGTTCAGGTCCAGGAATTTGAGGCCGGGCACCCTCTGCAGCGCCCGGCGGGGCACGGCCGCCAGCTCGTTGTCGTAGAACGACAGGCTCTCCAGGCTGCGCAGCCCCTCCAGCGCCGCGTCCGCGATCTCCCGCAGGTGCATCCCGGCCAGCACCAGGCTCCGCAGGTTGCCCAGCGGCCGGAAATTCATATCCGGGATGGCGTCCACCCTGTTGCCGCCCAGCATGAGGATCTCCAGGCTGGGCAGCGTCAGGAACCAGCGGCTGTCCAGCGCCCGCAGCAGGTTGGAGTTGAGGTGCAGCCGCAGGAGGTTGCCCAGGCCGGCGAAGGCGCGGGGGGCGATGCTGCGCAGCCGGTTGTGGTTCAGGTAGAGCTCCTGCAGGTTGCCCAGCCCCGGGAAGCTGCCGTCGGGCAGCTCGGCCAGCTGGTTCTCCTCCAAGTGCAGGCTGAGCAGCTGTGGCATGGCCCCGAGCCCGAAATCCCTCGCCCGGGAGAAGCTGTTCTGCGACAGGTCCAGCTCCGACAGGTTGCGCAGGTAGCCCAGCTCGCCCCGCTGCAGCCGCGCGATGTTGTTGCTCTGCAGCAGCAGCGTCTGCGTGCCCTCGGGCAGCTCCCGCGGCACCGCGGTGATGAACAGATCGTTGCAATCCACCGTGGCCGCTTCCCGGTAAGCGGAGCGGGGCGTGTACCACGGGCGGATCTGGCAGACGCAGCGCGGGGGACACGCCACCCTCCAGGGCACGGTGGGCACGGCGCTGGCGGCCACCGCGCACAGCAGCAGGCAGCTGGGCTGGAGGCCCCGCATTTTGGCCACGGCAGCGGTCACTGCGAGCGGCCGGAGCCGGCCGCGGACGGACAGCGGCGTGGGGACGGCGGCCGGGGCGGGGATCTCCATGCGACCCCGGGAAGGGTCAGCCCCTGCCTGGGGACCCCCTGAAATTGGGGTTCATAACCGCGGGGGGCTCCGAGGTCAGAGCCGAGCGTGTCCTGAGGCACCGATGGAGCCGCGCTCGGCCGCGCTCTCAGCCAGGTCATTCCTGGGGAAAAAAACAGCGGAGTTGGGTCAGGAGAGGGGTTGGGTTCGGGGGATGAGGGGCGGGGACAGGGAATGGGTGGAGAGGGGGAAACCCCAAAACCATCCCAAAATATCCATTTATTGTGTTTTATATGCATAGAATTCACCGTGCCCTCCCATCCCAGAGGCTCTGGGTGGAATTATCCCGTGGAATCTGCCCAGGACCTCCAAAACCCCCAAAACCATCCCAAAAATCCATCAATTCAATTTTATATCCATGGCATTCACCGTGCCCTCCCATCCCAGAGGAATTGAGTGGAATTATTCCATGGAATCTGCCCAGGACCAAACGCCCAAAAAAATTATTATCCATTTTAATTATGATCTCTGTGCCTCCGTGGGATTTGGTGGAATTATCTTGTGGAATCTGCCCAGAACAGCCAATTCAATTCATTTAATTTTTTTATATCCATGGCATTCACTGTGCATCCACCTGTGATTCCACAACCCTGGCTCTCCCGCCCCACTGACCCCAACCACTTTTCCCCTTAAAATCCCTCACCCAGCAGGAAAAAAACAAACAAACAAAAAAAAACCAAAAAAAAAAACCCAAAAAACAAACCAAACAAATTAAAAAAATAGAAACAAAAAAAAATTTAAAAGAAATGAGAAAATAAAATTTCTATTTTCTCTCGAGGGAAAGGGCTCTGGAGCTGAGTTTATCCCTTATCAGCTCCTCCAGGATGATCCCGCTCTCTCTTCCCGCTTTTCCTGCTGCGAGGCTTTTAGGGGAAGAGGAAAGGAAGGAAAGGAAAGGAAGAAGAAGAGGAAAGGAAAGGAAAGGAAAGGAAAGGAAAAGGAAAGGAAAAGGAAGGAAAAGGAAAGGAGGGAAAGGAAAGGAAAGGAAAGATCCATCGATTCCCCCTCGCAGCTTTCCTTTTAACTGCTCTGGCATTTTTAGGTCTATAGGGGTGGGAACGGCTCCGCTTTTCCTGAACCGATCTCCAGGAAAAACCAACCGGGAATGGAGGGACGGAGGGCCCGGAATGTCCTCGGTAACGGTGGCAACCACTCGCCCCCGCCCCTTCCAGCGTGCCCCCTCATCTGTATGCCCGGCCAGCGCCGCAGCTCATGGCAACCCCGAGCTCCGGGAATACCGGGATCGGAGCCGCCGGAAAAAAACGGGAGGATTCATCCAGCGGCTGCCGAAAGGGAAAACTGAGTCCGTTTTTAAGGGATTTGTGCAGTTTCCGGGGGGGTTTTGGTGCGCTGGGTGGTGGGGTTGGAGGGTGGGTGTTTCTGGGTGGGAAGGTTTTTGGGATGGGAGGATTTTCCCTGGATGGGAGAATTTTCTGGGGTGAGAAAATTTTTCCCGGATGGGAGTATTTTCTGGGATGGGAAGTTTTTTCGGTGGGAATATTTTCCTGGGATGGGAGGATTTTTCGGGATGCTTTGGGAGGATTTTTTGGGATGGGAGGACTTTTCGGGATGGGAATTTTTTTCTGGGATAGGATTGGGATCCCACCCCAATTTTCCAGCTCTTCACCCCCTCTTTGGTGGTGGTTTGGTGGCCGAGAAGACGCCCGGGGGCGGGGGGGTCCCTGCTCCAAATCTTTTCCCAAACCAAGCTCAGCACCTCCAATGGGTTTTCTGGAGAATTTTTCCTATCGGGATAAATCCCCGGGTTTTCTCTTCCCTTCTCCCTCCTCCACTTGGAAAAATCAGGAGCGAGACCTCACCCAGGGAGCAGCGCCGGGGACAGGGACAGCTCCTGGGACACGGTCGGGATCGGGAGCGCATTCAGGAGGAAAATTCAGGAGGAAAACCCTAAATTTCGGATTTTTCACCCGACAACCCGACCCCCGGAGGCGGCAACTTTGTCCCCCGCGTGTGGCGCGTTCCGAGCTGCGGGAAACCTCAAATCCACATTTTTGGGTCAGCCCCAAATCCGCGTTTTTCCGCCGGGAATCCCTGGGGCCAATCCCGTTTTATCCCCGGGATCCCGGGGCCGGCCCTCAGGAGCGTTAACCGGAGCGTTTGGAATTATCGCCGAGGGATAAAAACCGGCTGAGCTCTGCCCCCGGAGCGATCGGGGGATGGCAGAGATGGAATTTCAGCCCGAATGTCCTTCCCTGTGTCCCTCCCGCGGTTCTGGGAGCGTCTCCAGCTGCAGGCGCTCCGGGGCTGCAGATCCCGGCTCCGACATTCCCCACATCCCTTTTCCAAATTAAAAACATTCCGGGCAGAAATTGGATAGTGAAGGGGCGAAAACTGCTTTTTTTGGGATTTTTCTCTCTGTCTGTCTCTTTTTTTTTGTTGGGTTTTTTTTTTGTGTTTGTTTTTTTGGGTTTTTTTTTGTTTTTGTTTTTTTTTTTTGTTTTTTTTTTTCTTTGTGATCTGCAGAGCCTTTGGCCGTTTTTCTCTAACACGGAGCTGTTTCAGGGAATTTCCCCATCCAGCCCCTTCCCATCAGGTTCCAGGTGAATTCCCGAATATTCAATCCCGAAAATTCCCCTTCTTCCCAAGGCACCACCAACGCTTGACTTCACAGCTTTGGGAGAATTCCCAAATCCACATTTCCGTACATCCAAAAGGCACAAAAATCGACATTTTCCCTCTAATTCTGGGCTGTTCTGGCTCGTGCTGAGGCCACACTCAGCTCTGGGGGGATCTGCGCCAACACCTCATTCCCACAGCAAATTTAATTGGGAATATTACAGAATTGGGATGTTTTATCCCCAAAATAAATGCAATTGTTTAGATTTTGAGAATGGGGAGAAGGAAATGTCACCGAGCTTTTTGGTGTCACTTTGTCCTGCTTTAATTCCTGCCCAGGAGCAGGAGGGGACCAGGACAGGGCTGGGGGATGTGGGGTCACTCGGCCGAGGCGGCGAGGCCCAGGGGTTTGATTTAGAGAGTCCCTAATGGGATTTGAGGTCCCTGGATGGGATTTGAGGTCCCCGGATGGGATTTGAGGTCCCTGGATGAGATTTGAGGTCCCTCCCATCCCAAACCATCCCAGGATTCCATGCGCAGCTCACATTCCCGATCCATGCTGAGGGGAGAGGAGCAGGCAACTGCTGAGCTGGGAAAGCTGGGGGTGGTTGTGCTAAATTCACCGAATCCCAAAATTCCTGAGTCTGGAAAATCCCTCCAGGATCCTCAACCTGTGCCTGATCCCCATCTTGTCACCATCCCTGGGTGCTGGGTGCCACCTCCAGGGTGGCATTTCCAGGTCCAAGGCCTTCCTCAGACACCTCCAAGGATGGGGGCTCCAAAATTCCCTGAATTCCAGAATTCAGGAGGGAGCGGACCCAGGATGGGATGTAAGAAGCAGCAGAAAAAAATCGGGAAGGGGATGGAACCTGAGTGTTAATTGGGATCGAGATGGAGCCACAAGCGTGACATAGCAAACCCATCATCCTCAAATCCAACCTCCATCCCCTCCAAAATTTGGGAATTAAAGGCTTTCCCAGCCTCCCTCCATCCCGAAAAAATGGAACTGTGGGATGCCAGAGCGGGGAGGAGGAGGAGAACGAGCGCCACGGAACCGCTGAGCCCTCATTAGGCCCAATTAAAACCAGGAGCGAGATGACAATTGTAATTTGTGCCCGGCTAATTGTTCACCGCGGCAGCTGATGGCCGGGCCGATGCGTTAATTAATTAATTACGCTGGGTCCCAGTGGGGCGGCTCCGAACTCTGCCGGGGAGCGGTTCGTGCTCAGTGATGGGAATTTGGTTCCTTTCGGGGTCTGGAGAGCCCCTGATCCTTCACCATGCCCGGAGTGGGTCAGAGCCACCCTGATCCCAAAGGTGGTGACACCGCTGTGACCTCCCTGCCACCAGGGATGGCCTCAGCCCCGTCCTGTCCCATGGCCGAGCAGAGCTTGAATCCATTCAGTGCCTCTTCTGGCAATGCCCTCCGTGTTTACGAGGTAGAGCAGAAGAAAGGTGGCGGGGCCATCCGGACTCTACAGCCCACCAAAAATTCCCTAATATTAATTTTTCTACGACCCCAACATCTCCTCGTCCCCAGCGCCCTACAGGTGCCCTTTTCCCGGACTGATGTGCCCCATTTATCCCATCCCATGAATCCCATCCATCCCCGTCCCGTCCCATCCCCGTCCTCATCCCCCCTCCCGTCCCGTCCCGTCCCATCCCATCCCATCCTTCATCATCCCATGTCCCATCCCATCTCCATCCATCCAAATCTCCACATAACCCAACCCAGACCCATCCCATCCCAATCCATCCCATCCCCATCCCATCCCAGGTCACACAGTGGACGTTGCTGCTGCTTTGCCGCGTCATTCCCCGTGACCTTCCCAGCGGATCGCCCTCCCGCCGGGAACGATCCATAATTAATTAATTAATCAATCATTCATTAACACCAGCTCATTTGCACAGCAGCCCTGCCCAGACCCCCCTTCATTCCCACGCCGAGGCCGAGGGCAGCGCAGAAGGGAGGGGATGCTCTGGTCAGAGGAATCAGAGCGTTCCGAATCGCTGAATCGGATCCCAAGGACACGGAGCCGCGGGAGCGCGGCCAACCCCGCCTGGTGGTGGGGTGGAGGGGTGGATGGTCTGGGGTGGGAGGGTTTTCCAGGATGGGAGGATTTTATGGAATGGGAGGATTTTTTGGGATGAGAAGATTTTCCAGGATGGGATGATTCTCCAGGATGGGAGGATTTTCCTGGGATGGGAGAGTTTTTTGGGATGGGAGGATTCTCCCGGCATGGGATAATTCTCCTGGAATGGGAGGATTTTCTGGGATGGGAGGATTTTTCTAGGGAGGATTTTTTGGGGTGATTTTTTCACATAGCTTGGAGGTAGCTTTCCGATGGTTATGGGTAGGTCAATTTCTGTGGTGTAGGATTGTTTGTGGGATGGGAGAATTATCCCTAGAATCGGTATGATTTCTTCCGTGGAGTGTTGAAGGATATTTTTTCTGAATGGGAGGATTCTCCTGGAATGGGAGGATTTTCAGGGATGGGAGGATATTCCTGGGATGGGAATATTTTTGAGAATGGGAGGATTTATTGGGATGGGATGATTCTCCTGGGATGGGATGATTTTCTGGGATGGGAGGATTTTTCCAGGATGGGAGCATTTTTTGGGATGATTTTCCAGGATGGGAAGATTTTCCAGGACGGGAAGATTTTCCAGGATGGGAAAGATTTCATTGGAAGACTCAGGATGTGGATATTTTAATTCTGGTACGGTGAGATTTTGGTGTGAGGAGGTATCTGTGGAAGTATTGGTGATCTTCTCATCCTCCTATTCTTTTCATACTCTTATCTTACCCTTCTCACCATAAATGCCATCCAACGCCCGATGGTGACTATCCTGTGACCGTCCCACCCTGTTGTCCCTGCTTCCGTCGGCATTTGGGGTATGCCATTTCCCGTGAAATAAAATATTATCACAAGTGCTATATGGTGGAGTGTAATGCCGTCAGTAAGAAGACCCACACAACATTCCTTTGATAGGATCTCAATCTAATGAGGCCAGGAACAGCCGGGGACTGGCTCCAGCTCTTATATCTCTCGGTTTCGGGAAATATAATATCCTTTCAGTCACTATGTCAGTTGTATGGATATTTCCTTTCCTGATATTCCGGGCTTCTTTAAACGTCTCCTCTCTCCAATGCGGAGGGTACTCAGGTTATTAAAGCTGAAATAAAAAAACCTTCCCAGGATAGAAGGTCTCAGGTGTTGTAATTATAAAATCCCAGCCCACCTATTGAAGTGAGCTTCTCTCTTGTTTGTTTGCCAGGTGGTTCTCTCGGTAAACAAAATTCTGCGGTCTTCGGGTGATGTTCGCTGCAGGCGGTCTGATTCGTGCACGGGGAGAGGCTGGGGAGGGGATGCGTTGGGGATATGGGAATGTGTTGGGACAGCTGCCATCGGGGAGAGGCTGGTGAAGAAGTTGGGTAATGTGAGTGAATCTGTCCTGCATCGGTCGGTGGGAGAGGCTGATTAGAGTGGGTATAATGCCAGGATATGTCAGGGAATATTGGTGAATTTCTTTGTTCATGGGAGAGCCAGGGAGGGTCTGGGGTGATGGGATAAAATGTCAGGTACATGCCGCACAGGTGAGGAGAGGTTAGGAAAAGCGGTGATATGTAGGGAAATTGTTGTCCTTTTGCATGGGGAAAGGTGCTGTGAGAGGCTCTGGGAAGCAGCAGGAAATGCTGCATCCGGTGTGAGAGCTTGGAAGAATAGGATGGCCGGGTTAAGTAAGAATGCTCGCACGGGGGATGGGATGGAGAGGAGAATTGGGAATACCAGGATTGGTGCATGGGAGAGGGTTTGAGAAGTGGCAATCTGCATGGGGAAAGGGCTGGAGAGTGGGGAAAGGAGCGGGTATCTGCTGCATCCGGGGGTAGAGTGCCTGGACTGTGTGGTAGATGGAAACCAGAGAGTCTGGCAATGGAAGTAGGCTGAGAAGTGGGAATGGTGGGGAATGCCCTGCATGGGGAGAGGGCTGGAAGAAGTGTGGGGAATACGGAAATATGTGGGAAATTTTGCTTGTCATCGGGGTGTATGAGTGCTGGAAAGATAGGAGAATTTGGATTATTGCCATGAATGGTCTACGGTAAGGGGCCTGCTAAAGGGCTGGAGAATATACTGGGTAAATTTCTGTCTTATTCGGTGAGTAGAGCTGGTAAGAGTGGAATGTCAGGTTATTATATAGGAATGCTGCATGGAGAAGTTGGGTCTTGTGTAAAATATGAGTATATATGGATATCTTTTGTTTGGGTTATTGCTGCATGAGTTGTGAGAGGCCTTGGAGAGGAGAAATTGTGTGGAATGTCCAGGCTTAATGGGCCATTGGGAAAGGACTTGGATGTAGTGTCTGGAGTAAACGGGTATCGCTATGGGGAAAATGGATGCTGGGTATTGGATGGATGGAATGTCGGGAATGCTGCATTTCGCGCGCACAGGGCGTGAGTATTGTTATTATGTGTGAATTGTGAATGTAATTATCAGGTGTGGAATTAAAAAAATTAGCTGAAAAATCTGATGTATGTGCGATTTAGAGATGATAGTATGATGTATATGTGTGTATTGTGTAAATACGAATAGTGGGATATTGCTGTCCGGAATAGATAAGGCTGTAGAGCATTCCTCGCACGCCCACTCGTGTTATATGTGTCTTACAGGTGGATAGTGTGAGGGAGGCTTGTGTAGAGCCAGTTGTAGTGAGTGTGTGAATATGAGAACGCAAGAACGCTGGGACTTCAGGAAGAAGAACAGCAGCATATCTATCTGAGTGAATGTCTTATCGAATATGCATGCTAAATGGGCGAAGGAACAGACTGGAGAAGTTCTGGAATTGGGGGAGATATCCCGCGTATCCAGCGGAGGCAGCAGCCGAGGGATGTGGCTGGGATATATTCAGGGAAAGACTGGAAGAGGAGGCTTTGGGGCATTCTGGAAATGCGGAAAGCTCCACTTGGGAAGGTGGGCTGGAGGAGCAGGAATAGTGGGAATGTTGCATGGGGGAAAGGCTGGAAGGGGCTGGAGGAGCAGGAATTTCGCTCAGGCACAGATGCTCCACTGGGCCATTCCCGTTTCCATCCCGGCATGGAACTGGAGCCAGGAGGGAGAGCCGGATACCCCATCATGGGGACAGAGATTCCAGGGAATTCCAAATCCCCTGGAATTGGGGATGGGGTCACAGAGAGCAAGGAGACCCCCAGGGCCGCTCCCGCTGAATTCCAGCGGAGGAAAGCTCAGGATGGCGCTGCTGTGGGGTCGGAGCTGTTCCCAATCCCAAAAAACCCTCTCCCTGTTTTGTTGCTGGAGCATTCCCGCCTCCTTTGGAGTGACCAAAGGAATTGGGAATCCCATGGAATCACATCCCATAGGGATCTGGGATTTTTCTGGGAAGAGCTGATCCCGCCCTGTGGATCCCCATGGCTGGAATGGCCATGAGGACACGAGGTCCTGCTGGCAGGGGACAGCCAGAGGTGGCCCCCGCTCCCCGTTCCCAAAAAAATTCCACATCTGGAATCTCTGGCTGTGGCAAAAAGGAGGGAAGTTCTGCAGTATAAATAAAAAAAAAATAAAAATTCAAGTAAAAAAAAAAAACAAGGAAAAGGGCAAATCCAGGCTTTTCCCAGGGATCCGGCGGATCCAACCCCGCAGAATGAGGGGAACAACCTCCACCATCCCCCCCACCAAAAAAAATAAACTCAAAAAAAAAAAAAAAAAATCCCGTGGATCGGGGCGGATGCCAAGGAGTCATTAGGAATCATAAGGAAAATGTACGGTTGCCATGGCAACTGCCAGGAACGGCTTTGGGGCTGCCTCACCCCCTCCCCGGGTGCGGGGCGGATCCGTGGGATGGAGGCAAATCCCTCTGGAAGCGCCGGGAAGGGATGGGGGAGTCTGGGGAAAGGAGCGGCGCTGGTTTTTATGGGATTTTCTGGGGGTGAACCCCTCTGTGGGATTCCAGACAGGGATTTTCCAACGGGGTGTGGATTCTGATTATCCCAGTGGAGCGGGAGGAGAGGGAAAAACCTTCCCTGGGTGGGGAATGGAGCTTGTTCCTGGAAAATTCTGATTCTGGCTCGTCGGGAATGAACTGTTGTATCTATCTCCGGTAGCATCCAAAAAGGGAGGGATTAATTTCTCAAGTGGGAGCTTAGAAAAACTAGCGATGAGCTGGGATTAAGGAGCCTGGAACAGGAAGGAAGAGCTTTAGTGGATCCCCACGAAGCATCTCCGGCTGCGGCTTGTCGATCCGCCGCCGTCATATGGCGCCGATTGTAAAAATCCCGACACACTTTACCATGGTATTCTGAAAGAGAAGAGCAAGACCGTTCGATATAATGTCTATGTCTATGTGTTATAGCCTGAATTCCCACAGCGACACAGAACCTAGAGGTGCTCCTGAGGAAACAACCCATATTACCCACAACCCATTTTCCATAAATCCTCTCCCTGAATCCATCTTCCTAAATCCAACTCTCCTAAATCCAATTTCTCAGGTCCATTTCCCAAACCCATTTCCCAAACCCATCTCCTAAACCCATTTTCCAAACGCATTTCCCAAACCCATTTTCCCAAATCCATCTCCTAAATCCATTTTCCAATCTATTTCCCAAACCCATCTCCCAAATCCATTTCCCAAATCCATTTCCCAACCAGTTTCCCAAATCCATCTCCTAAATCCATTTTCCAATCCATTTTCCAAACTCATTTCCCAAATCCGTTTCCCAGCACGAGTGCGGAAATTATTAAAGAATATCCCTGAAATTCCAATTTTTTTTGTGTATTTAACAAGAATTCCACAAAAAGGGAAACTCAGCAGGGGAATTCTGAAGGATTGACCCCGAATGCCAGATAAAGGGACGGATCCCGCCCAACGCCGAGAATTACGGAATGCGGGATGTTCCCGGAGCCAGGATTGGGACAGCCCGTCCTGACAGCTTGTAGGAGTCGGGAAAAGTGACTCAGAAATGGGACTGGGCTCAGAATTTTCCACAAAAAAATAAAAAACATTCCTGGGATAAAATCACAGCTCTGCAGCAATTTGCAATCAGGCATCAAAGCTGCTGCCCCCCTTTTTTTTCTCTCTCTTTTTCTGGTTTTTTTTGTTACATTTTGGGTTTTTTTGGGATTTCAAGGGAAGGGAGAGGCTTTGATGAGGCATCAAACACCCAAAATATTCCTTGAAATTTCAGCATCGTCCTCTGGAAAGGGCGACAACCACACCATGGAAAATCTTCTCCCAACACAGACCAAACCGGATCATTTTTAATGGATCATAAACAGGTAAAACCCCATCTTTTCCCCTTTCTGGGTAGCCAGAATTTGTATTTTTTTATCCTTTCCCCCTCTTTGTTCCCAATGGCCCTGCAGGAATCGGGATGGAGGGAAGAAAAGCTGCCTTTTTTTTTTTCCCTTTTTTTCCCCTAAAACCTTTTTTTTTCCCTAAACCACAGATCTGGAGCCGGCTCCTCTCATCCTTTGGGAAAAGCTGGTTAAGATGCAAAACCCCTTTTCCTGCTGATTACAAATTCCTCACTGATGAAGGCTTTTAAATTCCAAATGAGCCTTATTAAAGCTTCTCTCTTCCCAAAAAAAACCCTCAATTTTTCCCGGCTTGGAACCTGAATTCTCCTCATCTTCAGCCCACCAAGTGAAGGACAAATCCCCGATCCCTAATTTCAACTGGAATTGTTTTTTTTTTTTTTTAGGATGAGGTTGTAAATTCCCGTTAAAAATGGGTTTAAGACAGAGATTGGGAGAGGGGTCCTGATGAAACCAAACCCATTTCCCAAATCAGTTTCCTGAATTTTCAATCAGTTTCCCAAATCCATTTCCCAAATCTATTTTTCAGTTTCCCAAATCAATTTTTCAGTTTCCCAAATCCATTTCCCAAATCCATTTCCCAAATCCATTTTTCAATCAGTTTCCCAAATCCATTTCCCAAATCCATTTTTCAGTTTCCCAAATCCATTTTTCAGTTTCCCAAATCCATTTCCCAAATCCATTTTTCAGTTTCCCAAATCCATTTCCCAAATCCATTTTCCCAAATCCATCTCCTAAATCCATTTTCCAATCTATTTCCCAAACCCATCTCCCAAACCTATCTCCTAAATCCATTTTCCAAACCCATTTCCCAAATCCGACCCAGAGAGGGTTGGAAAATACGGGATCATTCCTGGAGGGAAAAACCCTTCCTTAATTCTGAGCCGAGCCGGTGAATAATTTATCCCAAATAATTTATGGATCGGGTCTGTCTGGGCAAAAAGCGCCCCAGACTTCATTCCCAATTAAGCCCTTTGTGAATTGTCTGTGTATATCTATGTATTCTCTATATTGCCGCGCGAAATTTATTGTTTATTTCTCGAGATCGCGCGGGTCGCAATGCAGCCGCCGCAGCGGAGATTCAATCAACAGTTACCGCATGCCAGGATTCGGGAGGGACTATGGGGAAGTTCCCTAGCCTGGATCCAATTGGATGGGATTCTGGAATGTCCAAAATCCCCGAGGATGAATCCAGGCTGGATGGAGAAAGGGCTGCACCCGGAGCAATTTTCCTAAAATGTCCTAAATTCCGGCCACTGGAACAGAATTTCCCAAATAAATGGATGTCCTGAGATGCTGTTGGGAACTTCCATGTGATTTGGGAGCTTCCATGGGAATGGGAACTTCCATGAGATTTGGGAGCTTCCATAGGAATTGGAGCTTCTATGGGATTGGGAGCTTCCATGGGAATGGGAACTTCCATGAGATTGGGAGCTTCCATAGGAATGAGAACTTCCATGGAAATCAGAGCTTCCATGGGTTTGGGAGTCTCCATGGAAATGGGAACTTTCACGGGAATCTGAGCTTCCACAGGAATGGGAGCAGCTCCTCTGAACCCCAACTCTTCGGGGAGGCAATTCCAGCTCAAAGCCCGGTGCTTTGGGAAAAGCAAATTCCCAAATTCCCGGCCCTGCTGGGGCGGGATGGGGTCGGGAAATTCTATGTTATTGGATCTGAGAGGAATATCGGTCTACCGATCTATCACTCCCAGCTGCCAAGAGGATCTCTTAGGGCGAAGACGAGACAAGATCCCACCCAAAGGAAAAGGCTGGGAATGGCCGAGGAGCAGAGGCTGAGCCCGGCCCCGAGCCCGGTGACAGCGGGGTGACAAAAAGGGGACACCGGGATGATCCTCAGCAGAGCGGGATCGCGACACTGAGCCCCAGGGAGCCGGGAGATGCCTCTCCGTGTCCCGGGTGTGCCCTGAGGGCCATCCCAGCGTAATTCCCGGGGCAGGGAATGTCGCCCCGAGCCACCTCCCGTCACCCCACGGCTGCGCCAGGCTCGGGATGGGGGAGACAGGGAGGAGCCGTGCCCATCCCGGCTTTTCCGGACAGCGGGATCGGGGCCCATCGTCCTTGGGGAAAGGCGGGGCTGGGTCCTGGCTCGGCACCGAAGCAACAGTCCCCGGGTGGGGACAGCGGAGGGGACAGCGGAGGGGACAAGGTGGCCACCCCGCCCAACCCATCCTGAGCGCCACCGCCAAAGGCGCTCACGGCACCCGACGATGGCAGCGCCTCGTCACCCAGCAATCCTGGGAATGCCGCTCCCACGGGCCTTTTCCCGGCCCCGGGGCTTCCCTTTGGGGTCTCACCGCCCGTCTGGGACCATCCCCGAGTGCTCAGGGGGGGTTCTCCAGCCCCTCCTGGGGGTCTCCAGCCCGTTTTTCCAGGCTCTGGGAGCATCCAGGGGAGGTGGCCAGGGTTGGGTGCCCGTGTGAGCCACGCACGGATCTCAGAGCCTTTCCCAGCCCCGATCCCGCTCCCCGGGCCGGCTCCTGGGGTGATGCCCGGGCTCTCCGGGCTGGCAGGGCACGGCCCCGGGCAGGGCTGGGCGCCTGGCACAGGGACACGGGCACTGCGGGCGGGTGCGCGGCCGCGGCGGGGAGGGGCAGGGCTGGGGAGGGGGGAGGTAAACACGGAACCGGCGCGGAAATCAGCGAAATGACATTAAAATGACACCACGGCTGCTCCCGAGACGTCCTTTGCCACCGCCTTTGCCCGTCCCCAGCTCCCCGGCAGGCTCGGGGTGAAGGCGGTCAGGGAAAGAGCCCGAAGGATAAAAAAACCCTAAAGGGGTTTATTTTTTTCCACGCCCAATGTTCCTCCTGTCACATTTCCCGCGTCGCTCAGGCACCGAGCGGGTTAAGGCCCCCATCGCATCCTGCCAGCAGCTCTGGATTCCAGCCCCGCCGGCGGCTCCGGCCCCAGCGCATCCCCCCGGCCTCACCCCCGCTCCCGTCCGTGCCGGGTGAGGATCCTCTCGATCCCGGAGGAGTTTCCAGCAGCAGCGGGAATGCGGCTCCCCCCACCCGGCCACCATCCCTCGCTGCCTCCCGCGACCCCTTGGTCCCTCCCCGGAGCATCGGCCTGTCTGCCCATTCCCTATTTTTTTTTTTTTTCTCACCCTCTTTTTCTCCCTTTTAATTCCCAAATCCACCAATTTAGCGGGTAAAGCGAGATCTCCGAATGGGAAAAAAAAAAAAAACACCCAAACACTGCCGAGGCGCCGGCCTGGTGCCTGCAGAGCGCTGGAGCCCCAAAGTCACCCCCAAAGCTTGGGCTTGGCCCCCCACTCACCCTCGGAGTCTGTCCCCGTCCCCCGGCGCCGCTGTCACCGCCTGTCGCCCCCCGCCGCAGCTGCCCGCGCATCGGGCTGGGCTGGCAGACAAAGGGCCGGGCGAGCTTTGGCTCTGTCACCGCTGCGGGGGTCTGTCCTTGGACTCCCCTCTTAGGGCGGAGGACGGGGTCAAGCGGCAACGCTCAGGATCCGGCCGCGCTGACCCTCAGGGCTGGGGGGACAGAGCCCTTCACCCTCCGCTCGCAGCCGCGCAGTCCCCGCTGCCTGCGAGCGCTCCCCTCCTCCCTCCGCGTCTTTCCTCCTCTATTCCTGCTCCTCCTCCTCCCCCTCCCCTCCCTTCCCCAATCCTCCTCCTCCTCGCTCCAGCCTCGTCGCCACGACGTGCCACCCACCCGAAGCAGCTCCTGCCGGCTGAGCCTTAACCCCTGCGGCTCCGACAGCACCCCCGAGCCCTCGGGAGGGGGATGGGGGGATGTTCCCGAGGGATCGAAAGCTCCCGGGAATGCTCAACCCCCGCTCGGCATCCGCAGCGCATCCCCGCTCCCGCTGCGCCACCGCCGTGCCCTCCCCGCGGGCGGGGGTCGCCCAGCCCGGGGGCTCCGCTGTGGGAAAGGAGAGGAGAGGAGGAGAGGGGAGCACTCGGTGGGGCGGATTCGTGTTCCAAATCCTCTCCTGGCCGCCAGGATTTCTGATTTCTGGGCCTTTGGAAAGATCCGGCCTCCCGTGGCCCCGCCAGCTCCTTTCCCCCCTCCGCCCGCCCCAAGGGAGCAGCCCAGACATCCCGAGTGGTTTGCAGCTCGCTCCCCAAGCGGTATGAGCTGCCGGCGGCTCATTTCCCCTAAAAAACCGGATGTTCAGGGACTCTTAACCTTGGGAAAACCTGGGGAAAAGCCCGCTCCTAATCCGGAGAGATTTGGGGTCCCAGCTGTGTCACCCATTGCAGCCGTGGGGACCGAGACCCCCACTCATCCCGACACCCACAGTGACGTGGGGACAGAGATCTGTCAGTCACAGCCGTGGGGCTCAGACAGGGGCAGGATTTGGGGTGGGGGCAGCAGAGCATTCCCAGCTCTTTTTTTTGGCTTCCCAGAAAATCCTTTCCCATCCCCGCGGGTGCCCCGGGGCGCCGCGGGGTGACAGCGGCCATCGAGTCCCCATTTCCCGAGCAGAGCCGGGGGTTCGGCTCTTTCCCGGGAGGGACGGACGAAAGAGACACCGGAGCGCCGCGGAGGCACCGAGCCCTGCCCGTGTGCCCGGGGAGCCTTTCCGCAGATCCTTCATGGCATCGGGGATGGATTTCAGCAACGCTCCGGAGCTTCGCGGGGCATCCCCGGGGCAGAACGGCCTCGGTTGCTCCGGTTCCTCCCGGGGCAGAACGGCCTCGGTTGCTCCGGTTCCTCCCGGGGCAGAACGGCCTCGGCTGCTCCGTCCCCGCAGGGATTTTCCGACAGCGAAAGGAAAAATCGGAGGTTTTGCCCAGCTCTTTACTCAGATTTTACCCAGCGCTTTGCCCAGGGCACGAAGGAAAACGACCCTCTATTTTTCCCAAATCCCATTAACATCCCGTGGAAGCCCCCGTGGAGCTCCTGATCAGCTGGAAAAGCCCTTCCAGGTGGTTTTTGTGCCCATCCTGCTGCTGCCAGGGCTGGGGGTACCCGATCTGGGGTTGGTTTTCAGCCTCCCCGAGCTGTAGGGCCGGCAGGGAAATGTCCCTTTATTTTTCCCAAATCCCATTAATATCCCGTGGAAGCCCCTGTGGAGCTCCAGGGTCACCTCCAGCTCCAGGGGATGGGGAGGATTTTTTTGCTGGATGCTCCTGCTCCTGCCTGGGGCTCCTGCAGCTCCTGGGGAAGGGGTTTTGGGGCACCCATCACCCCTAAATTTGACCCTGGAGGTGTTGGGGTGGCAGCAGGTCACCACCTGACCCACCCTGTCTGAACAGGGTTTTTTTTTCTGGATGGCATAGTTTGGTTTTTTTAATTAAATAATTTTTTTTTTTAATGGATAACATGGGTTTTTTGATGGATAACATGGGAGATGTTTATGGATAATATGGGATTTTTAAAATGGAAAACTGGGGTTTTTTAAAATGGATAAACATGGGAGATTTTTAATGGATACACATGGTGGTTTTTTAATTAATTATGTGGGATTTTTTTTTAAATGGATAACATGGATTTTTTTAAGGGAAAATTTGTGGGGTTTTTAACTGGATAAACATGGATTTTTTTTTAAATAGAATGAACATGGGATTTTTTTTAAATGGATAAACATGGGATTTTTTTTAATGGATAACATGGGAATTTTTTAAGATCAGAAAGACAACCCCCATAACGCCCAAGGTTGTCCATAAATCCCGGGGAACACACTGGGATGATGATGAAGATGTTCCTCATCAGATTTTTATGGATTTAATGACCCTTTTAGGGCTTATTTTGGGATCGTTTCCCATGCACGATAAAAACCGCCCCGAGATGACCCCAAAATCCCAAAAGAACAGGGAAAAGGATCACAGGAGGAAAAAGGGGATATTCCCGAGGCCATGGGGGTGGGGTGGATATGGGGAATTCTCCAGTATGGACACAAACCCAGGCTTGTGTCCGTGCTGGGAAATTTTCCGTCAATAGCGACATTTCCACCTCCATCAATTTTGGGATTTCCATAAATTCGGGGCGAGCCAAGGTCATTCCCGTGGCAGGGATGGGAATGGGAATGGGATTCCATCAGTTTTCCCAAATTGGAATCCCCTAATCCAGAGCTGTCCTTCTCCCTCTTCCCACAAATTCCAAGACGATCCAAGAATTCCCCATTTTCACATCCCTTCAAGAATCCCAAATCCCATTTTTCCACCCCGATCCCAAATTAAATCAGTGCCCCCAAATTTCCATTTCCTGGTTATTCCCATGGAAAAGACCCCGAGATGCTCCGGGGAGCCCTTCCTGGGATCCAGGAATGGGGAATGTTCCTCGGTTTCCTTCATCCCCTGCTTTGGGGCTGCTTTATGGCCACCATAAAACCTTCCCATAAATCAGGGCTGATCCCATAAAAACCCCGGAATAACCGGAGTTAGAGCCCAAATGGGATCGGCGTTTGGGAATGCGGCAGGAGCGGCTCAGTTCATCCTTTCCCCATTCCCAGAAATCTTTAAATTCCCCCTTGGGAAGCGATTCCGGGGGCAAACACTCCTGATGGGGTCTCCCTGGTTATAGGGTTTTTTTAATGGATAATGCGTTTTTTGTATGGATAAAATGGAACTTTTTTTTATGGATAACATAGGGATTTTTTAATGGATAACATTTTTTTTTTTTTTTTTGTGGAAAATGTGAGGTTTTTTATGGAAAACAAGTGGGTTTTTTTATGGATAAAATGGTAGTTTTTATGGATGGCATGGGTTTCTTTAATGGATTATCTGTGTTTTTTAATGGAAAATGTGGGGTTTTTTCATGGATAACATGGGAATTTTTTAATGGATAGCATGGGAGTTTTTGTGGATGACGTGGTTTTTTTTGGATAATGTGGGGTTTTTTAATGGAAAACAAGTGGAGTTTTTTATGGATAAAATGGGAGTTTTTTAATGGATAACATGGGAGTTTTTATGGATACATGGGGTTTTTTTTAAAAGGATAATGTGGGGAATTTTTTATAAATGAAAAAAGTGTGGGTTTTTTCATGATGAGTAAACAGTGGGAATTATTTTTAATGGATAAAATGGGAGTTTTTATGGATAATGTGGTTTTTTTAATGGAAAACAAGTGGGGTTTTTAATGGATAATGTGGGGGGTTTTTATGGATAACATGGGATATTTTTATGGATAATATGAGGTTTTTTATGGAAAAATGTGGGGTTTTTTGTAGATTAAGTTGGGTTTTTGTAATGGGTAACATGGGGGGCTTGAATGGATAACTTGGGTTCTTTTTGAATGGATAACATTGGGGTTTTTTTGTATAACATGGGTTTTTTTATGGATAACATGGGTTTTTTATGGATAACATAGGTTTTTTTTATGGATAACAGTGTTTTTTATGGATAATGTGTGTTTTTAAATGGAAAATGAGGGTTTTTAAATGGGTAACACTTTTTTTTTTTTATGGATAACACGGGTTTATTTTACAGATAACATTTTTATTTATGGATAACGTGGGATTTTTTTTTTATGGAACGAGCTTTGCCTCGCAGGAATTCATCTCCCTCTCTCTCTCTGCCATCTCCCACGCCCACACTCCCAATCCCCAGGCAGAAGATTGATCCCGAGGGAAAAAAACTTCCTAAAAAAAAACATCACCCAGGAAGGGAAAAGCTTGGGAAAGGCTGGGAATGCTGTCTGGGATATGAGGGGCTGGAATTTCGGAGCGGAATTTGTTTCTTTCATTGCCAGACACAAATGGAATTAAAATCCTGTGGCATCAGCAGAGTTCGTGGCAGGGTCATTTAACAATTCCTGAACCTGGGGTTTATCCTGGGATATTTTTTACTCCCTTTGCTTTATCCCAGGTGGTGACAAATCCTGGGATGCCCCTGGAAATGGGTGTTGGCTAAGGGGCGCTGCTCCCTCCTAGAAAAAACAATCTGTCTGCTTTTATTTGTATTTTATTTGGATATTATTTTTATTTATTTGGGTTTATTTGTATTTTATTTGTATTTTATTCAGATTTTATTCAGATTTTATTTCGATTTCATTTGGATTTTTATTTGGGGTTTTAATTGGGGATTTTATTTGGATTTTATTTGGATTTTATTTGGATATTATTTGAATTTTATTGGGATTTTATTTGGATTTTATTTTGGTTTTATTTGGATTTTAATTTAGTTTTATTCAGATTTTATTTGGCTATTATTTGGCTATTATTTGGATTTTATTTGTATTTTATTCGGATTTTATTTGGATGTAAAAGCGCGGATGTCAAGGTTGGGGACCTCCTGTCCTCTGTCCCCAGGGTCCCACTCCGGGCAGGGTCATGGGGACATTGGCGGGATGTCACTGTCACTGTCCCCATCCCGGGGGATATTGGGGTGTCACTGTCACGATCCCGGGGACAGTGGGGTGTCACTGTCACCATCCTGGGGATCACTGTGGTGTCACTGTCACCATCCCGGGGATCACTGGGGTGTCACTGTCACCATCCCAGGGGACACTGGGGAGTCACTGTCACTGTCACCATCCCAGGGGCACACTGGAGTGTCACTGTCCCCATCCTGGGGGATATTGGGGTGTCACTGTCACCATCCCGGGGGACACTGTGGTGTCACTGTCCCCATCCCGGGGGATATTGGGGTGTCACTGTCCCCATCCCGGTGTACACTGGAGTGTCACTGTCCCCATCCCGGGCGTCACTGGGGTGTCACTGTCCCCATCCCGGGGGATATTGGGGTGTCACTGTCACCATCCCGGGGCGGGTTACAACTGGAGTGTCACTGTCCATCCCGGGGTCACTGGGGTGTCACTGTCCCATCCCGGGGGACACTGTGGTGTCACTTGTCACTGTCCCGCATCCCGGGGATATTGGGGTGTCACTGTCACCATCCCGGGGGACACTGTGGTGTCACTGTCATCCATCCGGGGGACATTGGGGTGTCACTGTCACCATCCCGGGGACACTGGGTGTCACTGTCACCATCCCAGGGGATCTGGAGTGTCTCTGTCACTGTCACATCCGGGGATATTGGGGTGTCACTGTCACCATCCCAGGGGACACTGGGGTGTCACTGTCACCATCCCGGGGACACTGGGGTGTCACTGTCACCCATCCAGGGGACACTGGGGATGTCACTGTCACCATCCGGGGACACTGGGGTGTCACTGTCACATCCCGGGGGGACACTGGGGAGTCACTGTCATGTCACCATCCCGGGGGACACTGGGGTGTCACTGTCACCAATCCCGGGGACACTGTGGTGTCACGTGTCACTGTCCCCATCATGGGGGACTGGGGTCGTCAACCCTTTGTCCATTCCCGGGGGACACTGGAGTGTCACTGTCACTGTCCCCCTCCGGGGGTCCCCTCCCTCGCTGATTTCCCCTCCAGCCCCGGAGCCGCCGCTGGGGCCGTTCCGGGCGGGAGCAGCGCCAGCGCTGGCGGTGTCACCGTTCCCATGGCAACGGGAACCCCCTCGTCCCTCCCTTCGAGCGAGCGGGATTTGGGAATGGATCCCTTCCTGGGAGGAGGGGGAGGGGCTGGGATGGAATTCCCACGGAATCTGTGGATTCCCGTCCCTGGGAGTGTCCCCTTCCTCCTTCCCTTCCCTTCCCTTCCCTTCCTTCCCCTTCCTTCCCTTCCCTTCCCTTCCTTCCCTTCCTCCTTCCTTCCTTCCCTTCCCTTCCCTTCCCTTCCCTTCCCTTTCCCTTCCCTTCCCTTCCCTTCCCTTCCCTCCCTTCCCTTCCCTTCCCTCCCTTCCCTTCCTTCCTTCCTTCCTCTTCCCAAAAATACATGGAATGGCCTGGAAGGACCTTCTCCATGGCCAAGGATGCTGAAGGAGCCTGGGATGAAGAACTCCTTCCCAAAATCATGGAATGGCCTGGAAAGGACCTTCTCCCATGGCTGAAGGTGCTGGAAGAGCATTGGATGAAGAACATGTTCCCAAAATCATGGAATAGTTTGGAAGGGACCTTTGGAAGTCATTGAATCCCTCAACGGGAACATGTCCCACTGGAAATTTTCCAGGAGCCAGCAGGATGATATTCCATGGAAAACAGCAATGCCAACAGTCCCACAGCTCCAAAAAGTCCATGGAATGGCCTGGAAGGACCTTCTTCCATGACTGAAGATGCTGAAGGAGCCTGGGATGAAGAATTCTTTTCCAGAACCCTGGAATGGCCTGGAAAGAACCTCTTTCCATGACCAAGGGTGCTGAAAGAGCCTGGGATGAAGTACAGCTTCTCAAAATCATGGAATAGCCTGGAAAGACCTTCTTCTGTGGCTGACAATGATGAAAAAGCCTTAGATGATGAGAACCTTCCCAAAATCCATGGAAAGGACTGGAAAGGACCTTTGGAAGTTACTGAATCCCTCAACGGGAACATCTCCCTCTGGAAATTATCCAAGAGCCAGCAGGATGATATTCCATGGAAAATGCTCCCACAGCTCCAAAAAATCCATGGATTGGCCTGAAAGGGACCTTCTGCCATGGCTGAGGATGCTGAAGGAGCCTGGGATGATGGGCACCTTCCCAAAATCCATGGAATGGTCTGGAAAGGACCTTTGGAGTCACTGAATCCCTAAATGGGAACATCTCCCACTGGAAATTATCCAAGAGCCAGCAGGATGACATTCCATGGAAAACAGGCAGTAACCATACATTCCAACCCAAAATCCAGGAGGAAAGTGGGATTTGGCTCAGAGAAAAAAAAAAAACAAAAACCCGGAGAATCCAACAACCTCTACAAAGCCCATCTTGGGAAGGGGAGGAGAAAGCCAGGAATTTTTTCCAAGAAACTCCCCCCTCCAGCGCGGGGAGGACAATGACAAACGAGGTGAACTCGGAGGCGCGGAGGAAATCTTGGCAGCGGGAGGGGAGAGCGCTGCCAGATTCCGGGGAATTTTAACCGGCATTTAATTAGCGGCACTCGGGTGGCCACGAGGCTCTGCCGCAGCTCCTGGATTCGTTAATTAACGCCGCTCCTGACAGGAATTAACGAGTTTTTAATGAGCTGGTTGTCTTAATGTCATCCTAAGTTTTGGTTTACACCCCTCCCTGGTGTTGGTTTTTTGGGAATAGCGGCATCCGAAGGGATGGGAGGGGTGAGAGGGGCGGAGGGGTGGGATGGCGCATTCCAGGGTCCCAAAAAAATGGGAATTCATGGATTGAGGTGAGAGAACGAGGAGAGGAGGCAGCGTGGACACGGAGAAAATGGGAATGAGGGATCAGAGTGGGAGATCCCAACCCTGCAACTGGGAATCAGGGATTGGGGTGGAAGATCCCAATCCTGGTGGGAATCGGGGATTGAGGTGCAGATCCCAACCTGGTGGGAATTGGGGATTGAAGATGGGGATCCCAGTCCTGCTGGAATAAGGAATTGAGGTTGGAGATCCCAACTTTGCTGTTGGGAATCAGGGATTGGAGCTGAAAATCCCATCCCTGCTCTTGGAAGATCATGGAAAAATCAGGGATTGGGGTGGGAGATCCCATCCCTGCTTCTGGAGGACAATGGGAATCAGGAACTGGAGCTGAAAATCCCATTCCTGCTCCTGGAGGACCATGAGAATAAGGGATTGAGGTGGAGATCCCATCCCTACTCCTGGAGGAAAATGGGACTTAGGAACTGGAGCTGAAAATCCCATTCCTGCTCCTGGAGGACCACGAGAATCAGGGATTGAGGTGGAAAATCCCATCCCTATTTCAGGATGACAATGGGAATTAGGGATTGAGGTGGAAAATCCCATCCCTGTTTCTGGATGACAATGGGAATTAGGGGTTGAGGTGGAAAATCCCATCCCTGCTCCAGGAGCTCCATCTGAACGCCACCAGGAGGGCTCAGGAAAAGCCTCTGAAAACGAGGAGCAGGGAATGAGGGGAACCGGGAATTCTACTGGTCTTGAACCCTGGAAATCAAGGAAAACGGATCCATAGATTCTTCCACGGGGAGCGCCGGGCAGGATCCGACACATCCAGAGCTCCCTTTGGACACGGCGCTGTCGGAACCAGACACAGATTGGGTTTTTCCCCCAAAAAACCAAGCACAGAATCCATCATGATCCCGACTCCACTAATTTTTCGGGCATTGCCACATTCCCAGATTCCCAGAGCCCACGGAAGGCGAGGCTGGCGTCGCTCCGCCCTGGGGAAGAGCGGGAGGTGGAATCCGTGGTGGGGAGAGCGCCAATCCCCCGAAATAGATCCCGTTGCTCCGTCTAAATTTAGCGCTCCATGTTCTCCTCGGAACGGACTCCGGCAATTAACTAATGAGGGGGATGATTAAGGATCCTGTGCTTTGCGTTAGAGCCGCTCTCCCACTCCTTCCCGGAATAATAATTCTGTGCGGGAATTCAGCAGAGCGTTCCTGGGAAGGCTGGAAGGGGAATGAGGGGAATGAGCTGTTAAAAGGATCGGGGAGAGGAATAAATCCCCCATTTGCTTATCCCAAATCCGGGATGGGGTTGAGATCCTGGCTGGGGTTTCCCTGAGATCTCAGGTGAGAGGGAAAGGGATGGGAGCACGGGAATGTCGCTGCTGCCACTGGGATTGATCCAGAATCGGTTTCCGGGCTTGTTTGGGGCTGGGATGGTGTTATCCCAAAATTTTTGGGTGGGAAGATCCCAAAAGCTCATCCTGTTCTATCCCAAACACCTCCCGCTATCCCAGGGTGCTCCAAGCCCCATCCAACCCTGCCTTGGACATTTCCAGGGATCCAGGCCACAGATTCTCTGGGAATTCCATGGATAATGAATTATTCCATGGATCATGAATTATTCCATGGATAACAGAGCTCAGGTGGCTGCCCCGAGAATTCCTGGGAATTCCTGGGATTGCCATGGGATACACTGGGAAGGACCTGCAGCATTCCAAGAGGAAAATTCCAGCAAGGATTGTGTCCTCACCTCACCCAAAATCACCAAAAAAAGGGGGA
>VKON01004137.1:43636-81423 GCA_009741485.1 Malurus cyaneus samueli
CGGTTTTTTGGGTTTTTTTTGTTTTTTTTGTTTTTCTTTTTTTGTCTTTATCTTTTAATTTTTTGTATCTGCATGACCTTGGCCCGTTTTTCTCTAACAGCGGAAGCTGTTCAGGAATTCCCCCATCACAGCCTTCCCATCCAGGTTCCAGTGAATTCCCAAAAGTATCAATCCCGAAAATATCCCCACCTCCAAGCACACAACGTTGGACTTCACAGTTATGGAGACATTCCAAATCGCACATTTCCCAGTACATCCAAGAAGGCACAAAACGAACATTTCCTCTATCTGGGCTGTTACAGCTCGTGCTGACACACTCAGCTCTGGGGGGATCTGGCCTGCCAACACACTCATTCCCAAGCAGATATTACATTGACGAATTACAAAGAATTAGGATGTGTTATTCCCCAAAATAAATGCATTGTTTGGATTTTGGATCGGGGAGAAGGAAATGTCACCGGCTTTGGATGTCATTTGTCCCTTCTTTAATCTCCTGCCCAGGAGCACGGAGGGGACCAGGACGGGCTAGGGGGCATTGTGGGGTCACCCCGAGCGGCACACCGGTTTGAGGTCCCTAAATGGAGATTTGGGTCCCCACGAATAGGATATGAATGTCGCCCCGATGGGATTGAAGTCCTGGATGCAGATACTTGGAGGTTCCCTCCATCCAAACCCATCCCAGCATTCCATGCGCAGCTTCACCATTCCCGATCCATGCGAGGTGGAGAGAACAGGGAACTGCCAGAGCTGGGACAAAAGCTGGGGGTGTTGTGCAAAATTCACCGCCACAAATTCCTGAGGCCTGGAAAACCTCCAGGATCCTCAACCTGTGCCTGATCTCCACCTTGTACCATCCTGCGCGTGCATGGGCCACTTCAGGGTGGGCACTTCCAGCTCCAAGCGAACCTTCCTCAGACGCCTCCCAGATGGGGGCTCCAAAATTCCCTGAATATCCAGAATCAGGAGGGAGCCGGGAATCCCAGGAATGGGTCGCAGGGATGCGCAGCCGAGAAAAATCGGAAGGGGATGGACCTGAGTGATTATTAAATGGGATCCGAGTGGAAGCCACGCCAAGATCGTGACATGCAAAACCATCATACTCAAATCCCACTCCACCCATCCAAATTTGGGATTAACAGGCTTTCACCACCCCCTCATCCCGAAAATGGAACTCGATGGCATGCCAAGCGGGGAAGGAGGAGGAGAAACGAGCGCACCGGAACCCGCTGAGCCCATCATTTAGGCCCATTAAAACCTAGGAGCAAGAGATGACAAATGTAAATTGTGTGCCCGGCTAATTGTTCACACCGCGGTCAGCTGATGTGCGGCCCGAAGCGATTAATCTATATTACGCATGGGTCAGTGGGGCGGCTGCCGACCTGCCGGGAGCGGAGTTTTCGTGCTCGTGAGGAGATTTGGTTCCTTTCGGGGTCTGAAGAGCCCCTGACCCTTCCCGTCCTCGAAGTGGGGTCGAGAGCCACCACGCATTCCCATCAAGGTAGGTGACCTACCTGCCAGCCCTGTGACCTCCCTGCCCACCAGGATGCGCATCAAGCCCCGTCCGTCCATGGCCGCAGCGAGCTCTGAATCCATCAGTGCCCTCCGCAATTCCCCCTCGTCGTTGGGGGACAGGTGAGCAGAGAAAAGGTGGGTTGGGCCATCCGCGATCTCTCAAGCACACCCAAATTCCTAAAATAATCCCTGTGGCTCTTATCCTCATGACCCCGAGACAATCTCCTGCTGCTCTGCAGCGCCCATAATCTCGGGGTGGCCACATCCGCCTGATATCCCATTTATCCCATCCATTTAGATCCCATCCCATTCCCCGTCCCGTCCCATCATCGTCTCGTCCGTCCCGCCTCGTCCCGGCCGATCCGTCCCACCCATCCCATCCCATCCCATCATACCATGCCATCCCATCCCATCCCAACCCATCCATCCCCAAATCCCACCTCCATGGACGCCCCATCATCCCAATATCCCAAATCCCATCCCATCCCATCCCCAGGTCACACAGTGCCGACGTTGCTCGCTGCATTGCCCAGCGTCAATTCCACCCTGACCCTTCCCAGCGGATCAGCCCTCCACGCCGGGAACGATCCATAATTAATTAATTATATCCAACATTCATTAAACACCGAGCTCATTTGCACAGACAGCTGCCTCAGAACCCCCCTTCCCATTCCCAACAGCCGAAGGCCGAGGGCACGCAGAGGGAGGATGCTCTGGGCAAGGTCGAAGGAGTCCGCTGGCGAATTTTCCCCGAAATCCGCTGAAGTCGACTCCCTGTAGGACTACGGAGCCCTATCGCGGGATGCGAGGCCACAAACCCAGCTGGTGGGTGGGGGTGAGGGTGAGGTCCTGGGTGGAGGTTTTCCCAAGGCATGGAAGCGATTTTGGATGAGGAGGATTTTTGGGAGAGAAGATTTTCCCAGGATGGGATACCTATCTCCAGGATGGAGGATTTCCTGGGATGGTAAGTTTTCTGGGATGGGAGATTCTCCCGGCATGGGATAAGCTCCTGGATGGGAGGAATTTTTCTGGATGGGAGGAATCTTTCTTAGGCGGATATTTGGGTCGATTTACCAAGATAGAGGCAGTTTTCAGATGGGCAGATTCTCTGGGCGTGAGTAGGATATTTCTTGGGGATGGCAGAATAATCCAACCACGTCGGATGATGTCTCCCGGGAGGGAGGCGATTTTCGAACTACGGGAGATCCCTGAATGCGAGGGATGGTTGCAGGAGACCGGAGGATATTACCTAGGCCGATGAAAACTCTTTGACGCAGGGAAGCATCTACTTGGGATGGATGATTCTCCCTGGGATGGATGAATTTCTTCTGGGATTGAGCGATTTTCCAGGATGGAGCATTTTTTGGGATGCATTCTCCCAAGGATGGGGAATGCAATTTCCAATGCGAAAAGATTCTTCAGGAACGGGAAGATTTCCAGAGGATGATTCCGCGAGGCAAGATTTCTCTGGGACGGGAGATTTGGGATGGGACGGATTTTTGGGACTAGTATTGGGATCCAACCCACTCTTCCAACCACATTCACCGCCTCTACCAGCCACCAACGCCCCATGGTACACCCCGTCACTGTCCACCTCCTGTGTCCTCGCTTCCCGGAATCTCCTTCCATTTTGGGATGCCATCTCCCTGCAAAAATATTTTACAACAAGCGCATGGGGGAGGAGAGCCCAGAAGAGGATGGGGCTCCCAACATTCTCATGGATTCTCGAACGACGGTGAGAACTTACCCAGTCCAATCAAAGGTCCAGCGACACGCCGGACTCGGGCGTCTGCTCCAGCTCATCCCCCATAGAGTTTCGGACGAAACAAATAATCCATTCAAGCACAGAACCTTACATGCGTTGGAGCGAGATGTCCCTTCCTCGGCGGATAAATCCGGCTGCTCTTTTAACACAGACGCCTGCCCCATACCAAGGCGGGGAACGGCGAAATTCCAGTTATTGAAGCTAGCAAAAAAAAACCCCAGAGAAGAATTCCAGGTGTATAATTAAACCCGCCACCCTAGGAGCTTCCTGTTGTTGCTCCAGGGTTCCTGCCGTTGGCATATTACAATCCCCCGGCTCGGTGACTGTCGCTAGCTCAGGCGGAATCATGCACGGGGAGAGGCTGGGGAGGATGGGCGGCAAGTGCGAAGCTTGGGAAATCTGTGCTGCACCCGGGGGAAGAGGCCTGGAAAGAGTGGACATGTTTGGGAACGCTGCACGGGGAGACGGACTGGCAGAGTGGGAAATCGCAAGAATGTCGGAATATTGGGAATTCTGCATGGGGAGAGGCCTACGGAGGGCTGGGGAGAATGGGAAACCGGGGTCAAAAAAGCGCGAATTGCTCCGACAACAGCGGAGACGGTTGGAAAGTTGGGCAACGTTGGAATGCCGCAGGGAAGGGGGCTGAGAGAGCGGCTCCCGGGAGCCAGCAGCAGAATGCTGCACCCGAGATGGCAGAGGCTGGAAGAAAGGAATGCGTGGGAATGTCGGGAATGCTGCATCTTGGGGGAGAGGCATCTTGGACGGCTCGAGAATCATGGGAAACACCACTTTCCTAGGATTGGTGCAATGGGCGAAGGATTTGAGAAGTGGCAATCTCATGAGGGAAGGGCATTGGAGGAAGTGGGTAATATGCGGGATTATGCTGCACCGGAGGAGCCGGCGCAGTAGGAGACAGGGAATCGCTGGCAATCTCCTCGAATGGGACCGGGACGGGATGGGATGGTGGGAAATGCTGCAACTGGGGCAAGGGGCCTGGCAGACAGGTTGGGCCGAACACAGGAATAAGTCGGCGCAATGCTGCAACGGGGAGAGCTAGGCTGGAGAGGAGAATTGGGAATGCCAGGATATGGTGCACTGGAAAGTGGCGCTGCAAAGTTACCGGCTGGAGAAACGGGAACTGGGCACGGGAGACGAGGCTGGAAGAAGTGGGAATGTCAGGAAATATGAGAGATCTGCTGCCAATGGGGAAGGGGCTGGAAACAATGAACATATTGGGATCGTGGGAATGCACTGCCATGAGGGAGAGAGCCTGGAGAGGGAGAATTGCGAATGCCAGGATGGTTGGCATCTGAGCGCAAAGGAGCTGGAGTAAAGGCCTGGAGAAACGGGAATCTCGCATTGGGGAAACGGCTGGAGAGTAGGGAATGTCGGAATCCGCCGCATGGAGGAGCTGGGAGGAGAATGGGAATGAATGTAATAGGAAGAGGCTGGAGAGGGCTGGAGGAGTGGGAATAGTGAGGAATGCGCCCAGCGGAGGGTCTGGAGGAATAGGAATAGTGGGAAGCTGCACGGAAGAAAGCTGAAGTCAGCTTGGGATAGAAATCAGGCGAATGTTGACCAGAGTATCGGGGAAGAGGCCTGAGACGCCTGGACGGCAGTGGGGAATAGAGGAGAATGCTCCATGGGGAAAGGGCTAGGGAAAGAACCATGGAATGTCACAATTTCTGCAATGGAAGATGCTGGAGAAGTGGGAATGGGGGATCCCACACAGGGAAGAGCACGGGAGGGCTGGAAGAATCAGGGGGAAAAGCGGAGAGGGCCGGGGCCATCTGGTATATCCTCGGGAAAGCTGTCACTGGGAGGGGCTGGAGAGCAGGAATAGTGGAATTGTTCGCATGGGGGAAGCAGGCTGGAAGAGGGCTGGAAGAGCAGCAATTATTGCTCTGCAGATGCTCCACGGAGGCCATTCCCTCGCTTTCCATCCGCATGGCATACTAGGACCAGGAGGGACGAGCCGGATACCCCATCACTGTGACAGGAGATTCCACGGGAATTCCAAATCCCCTTGCGATATGGGCGAGGGGCACAAGAGAGACAATGGAGAGCCCCTTGCATCAGGGCGCTCCCTCGCTGGAAGTTCCCACGCGGTAGGAGCTCGGATTGTTGTCGCTGCTTGTGGGTCGGACGCTGTTCCCTAATCCTCCAAAAAACCTCATCCTGTTTTTGTTGCTGGACATCCCCGCCTCCTTATAGCGAGTAGACAACAAAGGTAATCCTACCGAATCACACAGTGGAATCACATCCCATCGCGGACTGGAGATTTTTCTGGAGAAGAGTCAGATCGCCCTGTGGATCCCATGGCTGGCAATGGCATAGAGGACACGAGTCCTGCTCGGCAGGGGACTAGCCAAGGTGGCCCCCGTCCCGTTCCCAAAAATCTCTCACATCTGGAATCTCTGCTGTGAGCACAGGAGGGAGTTCTGGCAGTAAAAAAAAAAAAAAAATCAAGGATAAAAAAACAAGGAAAAGCGCAAATCCAGGCTTATCCGCAGGGATCCGGCGATCAACCCCCAAATAGAGGGAACAACCTCCACCATCCCCCCTCCCCCCAAAAAAAAACTCAAAAAAAAAAAAAATCCCGTGGATGAGGGGCGGATGCCAAGGAGTCATTAGGAATCATAAGGAAAATGTAACGGTTGGCCATGGCAACTGGCCAGGACACGGCTTTGGGGCTGCACTCACCCTCCCCGGTGCCGCGAGCGGATCCGTTGGGATGGAGGACAAATCCCTACTGGAAGCGCCGGGAGGGATGGGGGAGTCCTGGGGAAAGGAGCGCGCGCTGAGTTATTTATGAGATTTTCTGGGGTAGAACGCCCTCTGTGGGCATTCCAGACAGGGATTTTCCAACCGGGTTGGATTCTGATTATCCCAGTGGAGCGGAGAGAAAGGGAAATCCTTCCCTGGCGTGGAGGAACGGGCTTGTTTCCTTGGAAAATTCTGCATACTGGCTCGTCGGAACTGAAATCATTCGCCGGTGACACTGGAGAGGAGGGAAGGGAGATTAATCTGGGGGAAAAACGACTGAGCTGGGAATTGGACCTGGCACACAGGAAGGAAAGAGGTTAGGGATCCCAGTGAGCAATCCCGGCTGCTCATCCCCTCAATCAATGGAAACAAATCCCTAAATTTCCAGGATTCTCGTGATCACGGAAACGGAAACCTGGAAAATGAGCAGGAAAAGCTCTGCATACCAGTTCCCCACACACGACCTACGCCAGGGCTCCTGAAGGAAACCAAAATCCCATTTCCAAAATAACCCTTTTCCAAATTCCATTGTCCTGAATCCATTTCCTATCCAACTCCATATAATCATTTCTACATGGTCATCTTCCCAAACCATTTCACCAAACCACCTCCTACAACCATTTTCCAAACGCATCTCTCCAAACCCATTTTCCAAATCCCTCTCCTAACATCCATTTCCAAGTTTTTCCCACACCATCTCACCACGAATCCATTTCAACTCCATTTCCACAACATTTCCCAAATCCTCTCCTCCTTAATTCCTTTCCCCAATCCATTATTCCAACTCAATTTCCCAAATCCGTTTCCCAGCACGAGATGCGGAAATTATTAAAGAACTAATCCGAATTACCGATTTTTTTGTGTTATTTGAACAAGTAATTACAACAAAAAGCGGAAATCAGCCACGGGAAATTCTGAAGATGACCCCGAAGCAGACTTAGTGGACGCGATCAGCCCAGTCGTACCGAGAATTACGGAATCGGGATGCTCCCGAGCGGATTAGGGAACAGCCCGTCCTGACAGCTTGTAGGAGTCACGGGATAAAGTGGTACTCATGAAGATCGGGACTGGCTCCAGATTTTCCACAAAAAATAAAAAAACATTCCTGGGATAAATATCACAGCCGCAAAGCACATTTGCCAAATCGACAAAGCTGCTCCCCTTTTTTTCCTATTTTTTTTTTTTTATTTTTTTTTTCTTTTTTTTTTTTTTGGGATTTTCAAAGGGAAGGGAAGGCTTTGCATGAGGTCATTCAACCACACGCCTCAAAATATCCTTGAACTGTTCAGCATCGTCCTCCTGGAAACGGGCGACAAACAACAACACCATGGTCTCTACTCACACAAGAACCAACCGGAATTTTAATGGATCATACAACAGCGTAAACTACCCATCATTCTCCTCACTATTCTAGGGTATCCAGATTTTGTACTTTCTTAATCCTGTTCCCCCTCTTGCTTCCAATGGCCATGCAGGAATCGGGATGGAGGGAAGAAAAGCTGCTTTTTTTTTTCTTTTTCCCCTCAACCCTTCTTCTTTTTTTTTCCCTAAACCACAGATCTCGGAGCCAGGCTCCTCTCATCCTTTTGCGCGTAAAAGCGGTTCAAGATGACAAAACCCTTTTCCTGCTGATTACAGAATTCCTCACTGATAGAACCGGCTTTTAATTCCAAAACGAGCCTTATTCAAACTTCTACACTGTCCCAAAAAACCCTCATTATTTCCCCGGCTTGGACACCTGAACTTCCTCCTCATCTTACAGCCCCAGGAAGACAAATCCCCCCGATCCTGAACCCAATTTCAACTGGAATGTTGCTTTTTTTTTAGGAATGAGTGGCTGTAAATTCCGTTAAAAATGGGAATTTAAGACGAGATTGGGAGAGGGGTCCTTCGAATGAACAAACCCATTTTCCCCACAATAGTTCCTCATATTCAACTCAGTTTCCCAAACCATTCCCAAGATCTATCTTTCAGTTTACCACAAATCTATTTCAAATCCATTTTTCAATCAAGTTTCACCACAGAAATTCCATTTCCCATCACTAATTATCCAAACCTGTTCCCAATCATTCCCCAAATCCATTTTTCGTTTCCAATGCCATTCAAGTTTCCCAATATCCATTCCCAATCCCATTTTCAGTTTCCCTAATCGCTTTCATTCAGTTTCACCCACATCCATATTTCAATCAGTTTCCCAAGGATCCTTCCCAAACCCATTTTTTCAGTTCCAACCCTTTTTCAGTTTCCCAAACCCATTTCCCAAAATCGACCCACGGAGGGTTGGAAAAAAACGGGATCATTACGGAGGGAAAACCCTTCCTAATTCTGAGCCGAAGCCGGTTGATTTATTCCAAATAATTTATGGATGGGCTCTCGTCTGGCGAAAGCGCCCCACTTCATTCCCACCTTACAGCCCTTTGTTGTCCTGGGAACAGATCGCCCAAACTTCCCCGAATCTATTGTTACTTCACGCGACGCGCTCCACAATCGCAGCCGCCCACATAATTCTGCTTTCCCGAGAATGTCTTGCCACAAAGCGTCATAGCTGCCCAGGATTTCGGGAAGGACTGGGGAAGTTTACCCGCCGATCCAACTTGGATGGTTAATGGAGATTTCCATGAGGATGATCACCGAGATCCAGGCTGGTGGAGACAGGCTGCACACCGGAGCATTTTCCCTAAAATGTCCTAAGATTACCGCCACTGAACAGAATACCTCCCAATAAGATGGAATGTCCTAGAGATCTGTTGGGAACTTCCATGTGATATTGGCGATGTTCCAATGGGATGGGACTTCTAATGGAGATTGGATAGGTCCATGGAATGGAACTTCCGTATTGGGACCTCTGGCTGGGCTCCATGGGAATGAGGAACTTCATGAGATTGGAGCTCCATAGGAATTCGGCAGCTCTACTGGATTGGGAGCTTCCAATAGGAATGCAGAACTTCCATCGAAACTCAGAGCTATCCATGGGTTTGGGAGAACTCCATGGAAGATGGGAACTTTACACGGAATTCTGAGCTTCCACAGATGGGAGCAGCTCCTCGAAGCCGCCGAACTCATTCGGGGGCTGCAAATTCAAGCTCAAAGCCCCGTGCTTTGGGAAAAGCAATTCGCCAAACTTCCCCGGCCGTTGCCTGGGGGCGGGATGCGGGTCGGCGCCATGGCAGAATTGGGGTTCTGGAGAATTCCACGGCACCTTTCCCAGTGCCAGAGGGATCCGCCGCGGGAGAGACAGGATCTCCCACCAAAGAACGGCTGGGAATCCGGCACGGCGCAGCAGAAGGACTGAGCCGCCCAGAGCCCGGATGACCGCGGTGGTGACCAAATAGGGACCCAGGGATGATCATACAAGTCAGCCAGAGCGGGAATCTGCAGGACACTGAGTCCCCATGGGAGCCGGAAGACTCAAACGCCCTGAGGGTTCATCACGCGCAATTCCCGGGCGGATGTCGCCCGAGCCACCTCTCCCGAATCCACCACAACGGCTGCGCCAGGCTCTGGGAATGGGGGGAGAAACAGGGAGGAGCCGTGCCCATCCCGGCCTTTTCCGAAGACAGAACGGATCTGGGGCCCATCGTCCTTAGGGGAAAACGGCGAGGGCTCGGGTCCTGGCTCGGCACCAGAAGCAACATCCCGGGGTGGGACATGGGAAAGGGGACCGCGGAGGGGAACAGGTGGCACCCGCGCCAAGCCCTCCTGAGCCTCGTCAGCCTGGGAAGCGGCTCCTGGACCCAAAGCGATGGCCAGCGCCACGCTGCAGCTCCAGCCCCAGCAGTATCCTGGAAATGCCGCTCCACGGTGCCTTTTCCCGCCGCAGGGGCTTCCCTTTTGGGTCTCACCGCCCCGTATATCCTGAGCACCATCCCCAGAGTGCCTTCAGGGGAGGTACTCGCAGCCCTCCTGTGGGGTTCTCCTACCCCGTTTTTCCAGGCTCTGCGGAGCGATCCAGGGGAGGTGGCCCAGGGTTGCGCGTGCCGTGTGAATGGCTCACGCACGGATCTCAGAAAGCCTTTCCCAGCCCCAGACCTCCCGTCCCCGGGCCGACTCACTGAGGGTGATGCCCGGCTCTCCGGGCTCCGCGCAGGGACGCAGGCCCCGGGCAGGGCGGGCGCCTGGCACAGAGACACAGGCCTGCGGGGGCGTGCCGCGATGACCGACGGCGGGGAACTGCGGCAGTGACATACAGCCGGCGAGGCGGCAGAGGTAATACACCAGGACGGCCGCCAGAAGATCAGACGGACTAATGACCATAAAACTGTACCAACGCATCATTATTCGACTGCCTACCTCGCGACGTTTCCTTGCCACCCAGACGCCTCTCTCCCTCAAGTCACCCCACAAGAACAACTCACCTACATCCCACACACCCACAACCAGAACCCCCCCCACTCACCCACTATCACCAGCCCCATCCCCACAGCTTATTAATAGATCGCGCTACTCAGCTCCCCGCGGATACAGGTCACTCGGCGGTGGAACGGAACGGTCAGGGAAGGAGCCCGAAGGATAAAACAAAACTCCATAAGCGGGTAATTAATTTTTATCCACTCTCCATATCACACCCAACGCACCAATGCTTTCCTCTTTGTATACCCTTTACACCTCGCCTCGCCAAGAAGCCAACCGGCGGGATTAAATTGCCAAAAAGCCGCGAACCCAATACACCAGCATCCACTTGCCATGCAAGCCTATGAACCCAGCACCTCCGCGGAGACGGCTAACGGACCCAGCACGAGCATCCCCCCGGCCCACCTAACCCAGCACATCCCTCACGTCCGCATGACCAGGGTCACGGATCCCTATCGATACCCAGACCGAGAGTCTTTACCAGACAGTACCAGACAGGGAAATGACGGCTCCCCACCCAACCAGGAACCACCACCTAAGCAGCAAATCGCCAGGACACAACACTTGTCCCCATCAACCGAGAGACATCGCTTTGTCTAACCATTCCCTATTTTTATATTTTTTATATACTCACCACCTCTTTTTCTCACCCTTTTATTCCCAAATCCACCATTTAAGCGGTAAAGCGAATCTCCAGAAAGAGGAAAAAACACACAACCAAACAAAACTGCCGAGAGGCCGCCCGAGCTGGGTGCTGACAAAAGAGACGCTGAAGACACCCCCAAAGTCACCCCCAAAGCTTGCTTGGCCCCCACCACTACACACCTCGGAGTCTAGTCCCCAGTGGCGCCGATGTCAGCCTGTCGCCCCGCAGCTGACACCGCCGAGCTACGGAGCCTGGGGAACTCGATCACACAAAGGGCCGGGCGAGCTTGGCCTCGTGTCACCCCGTGCGGGGCGTCGGTCTAGTCCCATTAGCGCAGCGGGACGGGGTCATGCGGAACCACCAACTACGAGACGCTGCAAAGCTGACAATCAGAGGCTGGAGGCAACAGAAGCCCTATACAACAGACATCTAACGCTCACCACCAAAAACCCACCCAGCAGCCCGACCAGATACAAAACCACTCATCCGCTGACAATGCTCGAGCGCTTCCATCCAATACGGACCATCTAATTCACTCCTACACCTCTCCTCTCCCCCCTCCCTCCCTTCCCAATCCTCCTCCATCGCTCCAGCCTCGTCGCACGACGTGCGACCCACCCGAAGCAGCCCTGCGGCTGAGCCTTAAACCCTGCGGCTCCGCACAGCACCCCGAGCCCTCGGAGGGGATGGGGGTGTTCCCAGGAGGGAATCGAAAGCTCCCGGGAAATGCTCAACTCCCACGCCTCGGCATCCGCAAGCGCATCCCCCGGCTCCGCTGCGCCACCGCAGTCGCTCCCCGCGGGCGGGGGTCGCCCAGCCCGGGGTCTCCGCTGTGGAGAACAGGAGAGAAGAAGGAAGAGGAGCCACTCGCGTGTGGGTTGCGGATTCGGTGTTACCAAATCCTCTTCCGGGCACCGCCAGATTTGTCTGATTTTCTGGGCCTTTGTGAAAGATTCCCGGCCTCTGCGTGGCTCCTTAAAAGTACCTGCCAGCTCCTATTACGTCCCTTCCGCCACGCCCCAGTGGAGCAGCCCAGAATCCCGAGTGGTTTGCAGCTCGCTCCCTCAAGCGGTCATGAACTTGCCGGCGGCCTACTTATTTCTACCATCTATAAATAACCGGTATGTTTCAGGGACCTCAACACTGGTGCAAAACTGGGAGATAAAGCCCGCTCTCTTTAATTCCGGAGAGAATTTGGGGTCCAGCTTGTTGTCACCCATATCGCCATCTGCGCCTTGGGATTGCATCTTGGCTTATGTGACCCCACCATTCCGAACCCACTAGTGACGTGGGATCAGAGATCTGTCAGTCACAGCGCTGGGGCTCAGACAGGGGCAGGATTTGGGGTGGGGGCAGCAGATGCTATTCCCAGCTCTTTTTTTTTGGTTGCCAAGAAAATCGCTTTCCCATCCCTCGGGGTGCCGTCACGGGGCGCCGCGGGTGACAGCGGCCAATGCGAGTCCCCATTTCCCGAGCAGAAGCCGGGGTTCGGCTCTTTACCCGGGAGGGACGTGACGAAGAGACCACCGAGCGCCGCGGAGGCACACAGAGCCCTGCCCGTGGCCCGTGGAGCCTTTCCGCAAGATCTTCATGGCATGGGGATGGAGTTTCAAGCAACGCTCGTCGGAGCTTCGCGGGCATCACCGGGGCAGAACGGCCCCTCGGTTGCTCCGGTTCCTCCGGGCAGAACGGCCCGCTGCTTCCGGTCCCTCCCGGGCAGACAACGGCCTCGTGCTGCTCCGTCCCGGCAGGGATTTTCCGACAGGCGAAAGGAAAATCGGAGGTTTGCCCAAGCTCTTTACTCAGTTTACCCATCGCTTTGCCCAGGGGCACGAAGGAAAATCGAGTACCCTTCTATTTTTCCAAATCCCATTGAACTCCCGTGAAGCCCCGTTGGAGCTCCTGATCAGCTGGAAATAGCCCTTCCAGGTGGTTTTTTGTTGTCCATCCTGGCTGCTGCCAAGGGGGGGTACCCGATCTGGGGTTGTTTTCAAGCCTCCCCGAGCTGTAGGCCGGCAGGGAAATGTCCCTTTATTTTCCCACAAATCCATTAATATCCCGTGGAAGCCCCTGTGGAGCTCCAGGGTCACCTCCAGCTCCAGGGGATGGGGAGGATTTTTTGCTGGATGCTCCTGCTCCTGCCTGGGGCTCCTGCAGCTCCTGGGGAAGGGGTTTTGGGGCACCCATCACCCCTAAATTTGGACCCTGGAGGTGTTGGGGTGGCGCAGGTCACCACCTGACCCACCCTGTCTGAACAGGTTTTTTTTTCTGGATGGCATAGTTTGGTTTTTTAATTAATAATTTTTTTTTAATGGATAACATGGGTTTTGTGGATATACATGGAGATGTTTATGGATAATATGGGATTTTTAAAATGGAAAACATGGGGTTTTTAAATGGATAACATGGGAGATTTTTATGGATAACATGGTGGTTTTTTATTAATTATGTGGGAATTTATGGATAACATGGGATTTTTTAAGGGAAAATGTGGGGTTTTTAACTGGATAACATGGGATTTTTTTAATAGATGACATGGGATTTTTTTTAATGGATAACATGGGAATTTTTTTTTATGGATAACATGGGGTTCTTTAAGATCAGAAGAGCACCCCATAACGCAGGGTTGTCCATAAATCCCGGGGAACACACTGGGATGATGATGAAGATGTTCCTCATCAGATTTTTATGGATTTAATGACCCTTTTAGGGCTTATTTTGGGATCGTTTCCCATGCACGATAAAAACCGCCCCGAGATGACCCCAAAATCCCCCAAAAAACAGGGAAAAGGATCCAGGAGGAAAAGGGGAGATTCCTGAGGCCATGGGGTGGGTGGATATGGGGATTCTCCAGTATGGACACAACTCAGGCTTGTGTCCGTGCTGGGAATTTTCCGTCAATAGCGACATTTCCACCTCCATCAATTTTGGGATTTCCATAAATTCGGGCGAGCCAAGGTCATTCCCGTGGCAGGGATGGGAATGGGAATGGGATTCCATCAGTTTTCCCAAATTGGAATCCCCTAATCCAGAGCTGTCCTTTCTCCTCTTCCCACAAATTCCAAGACGATCCAAGAATCCCCATTTTCACATCCCTTCAAGAATCCAAATCCCATTTTTCCACCCGCACTCCACAAATTAAATCAGTGCCCCCAAATTCCATTTCCTGGTTATTCCATGGAAAAGAACCCCGAGATGCTCCGGAGAGCCCTTCCGGGATCCAGGAATGGGAATGTTCCTCGGTTTCCTTCATCCCCTGCTTCGGGGGCTGCTTTATGGCCACCATAAAACTTCCATAAAATCAGGGCTGATCCATAAAAACCCCGGAATAACCAGAGTTAGACCCAAATGGATCGGCGTTTGGAGATGCCGGCAGGAGCGGCTCAGTTCATCCTTCCCATTCCCAGAAATCTTTAAATTCCCCCCTTGGGAAGCGTTCCGGGGGCAACACTCCTGATGGGCCTCCTGGTTATAGGTTTTTTTTAATGGATAAGCGTTTTTTGTATGGATAAAATGGAACTTTTTTTATGGATAACTAGGGATTTTTTAATGGATAACATTTTTTTTTTTTTTTGTGGAATGTGGAGGTTTTTTATTGGAAACAAGTGGGTTTTTTTATGGATAAAATGGTAGGTTTTTATGGATGCATGGGTTTTTTTAATGGATTATCTGTGTTTTTAATGGAAAGGTGGGGTTTCAATGGATAACATGGGAATTTTTAATGGATAGCATGGGATTTTGTGGATGACGTGGTTTTTTTGGATAATGTGGGGTTTTTTAATGAAAACAAGTGGAGTTTTTTATGGATAAAATGGGAGTTTTTAATGGATACATGGGAGTTTTTATGGATAACATGGGGTTTTTTTAAGGATAATGTGGGGATTTTTAATGAAAAAAGTGGGTTTTTCATGGATAACATGGGAATTTTTAATGGATAAAATGGGAATTTTATGGATAATGTGGTTTTTTAAATGGAAAACAAGTGGGGTTTTTAATGGATATATGTGGGGGGTTTTTAGGGATAACATGGGATATTTTTATGGATAATATGAGGTTTTTTTATGGAAAATGTGGGGGTTTTTTGTAGATAAGTTGGGTTTTTGGTAATGGTAACATGGGGGGCTTGAATGGATAACTTGGGTTCTTTTTGAATGGATAACATTGGGGTTTTTTTGTATATACATGGGTTTTTTTATGGATAACATGGGTTTTTATGGATAACAATAGGTTTTTTTTATGGATAACAGTGTTTTTTATGGATACTGTGTGTTTTTTAAATGGAAAATGAGGTTTTTAAATGGGTAAACGTTTTTTTTTTTATGGATAACACGGGTTTATTTTACAGATAACATTTTTTATTTATGGATAACGTGGGATTTTTTTTTTTATGGAACGAGCTTTGCCTCGCAGGAATTCATCTCCTCTCCTCTCTGCCTCTCCCACGCCCACACTCCCAATCCCCAGGCAGAAGATTGATCCCGAGGGAACAAAACTTCCTAAAAAAAAACATCACCCAGGAAGGGAAAAGCTTGGGAAAGGCTGGGAAGCTGTCTGGGATATGAGGGGCTGGAATTTCGGAGCGGAATTTGTTTCTTTCATGCCAGACACAATGGAATTAAAATCCTGGGCATCAGCAGAGTTCGTGGCAGGGTCATTTAACATTCCTGAACCTGGGGTTTATCCTGGGATATTTTTTACTCCCTTTGCTTTATCCCAGGTGGTGACAAATCCTGGGATGCCCCTGGAAATGGGTGTTGGCTAGGGGCGCTGCCCCTCCTAGAAAAAACAATCTGTCTGCTTTTATTGTGTATTTGTATTTGGATATTTTGTTTATTTGGCTTTATTGTATTTTTTGTATTTTATTGGTATTTATTCGATTTTTCAGATTTTATTTCGATTTCATTTGGATTTGTTGGGGTTTTATTGGGATTTATTGGGATTTATTTGATTTATTGGATATATTTGAATTTATTGGGATTTATTTGGATTTATTTGGTTTATTTGATTTATTTTAGTTTATTCAGATTTTATTTGGCTATTATTGGTATTTTTGGATTTTATTTGATTTTATCGGATTTTATTTGGATGTAAACGCGGGATGTCAAGGTTGGGGACTCCTGTCCTCTGTCCCAGGTCCACCGGCAGGTCATGGGGACATTGGCGGGATGTCACTTGTCACTGTCCCATCCCGGGGGAACTTGGGGTGTCACTGTACACGATCCGGGGACATGGGGTGATCACTGTCACCACCTGGGGATCACTGTGGTGTCACTGTCACCATCCCGGGTGACACTGGGGCGTGTCACTGTCACCAATCCCAGGGGACCTGGGGTTCACTGTCACTGTCCATCCCGGGGACACTGGGTGTCACTGTCCCATCCTGGGGATTTGGGGTGTCACTGTCACCAATCCCGGGGACCTGTGGTGTCACTGTCACCCATCCCGGGGGATATTGGGGTGTCACTGTCCCATCCGGTGCCGGGTACACTGGGTGTCACTGTCCCATCCCGGGTAACTGGGGTGTCACTGTCCCCATGCCCGGGGAATTGGGGTGTCACTGTCCCCACCCGGTGTGGACACTGGAGGTCACTGTCCCCATCCCGGGCGTCACTGGGGTGTCACTGTCCGATCCCGGGGGGGATCATTGGGGGTCACTTGTCCCCATCCCGGGGACACTGGAGTGTCACTGTCCTCTCATCCCGGGCGCACTGGGGTTCATGTCCCCACTCGGGGCATCTGGGTGTCACTGTCACTGCCCATCCCGGGGATATTGGGGTGTCCTGTCACCATCCCGGGGATCTGATGGTGTCACTGTTCCATCCCGGGGATATTGGGGTGTCACTGTCCACCATCCGGGGGACACTGTGGTGTCACTGTCACCATCCCAGGGGACACTGGAGTGTGTCTGTCACTGTCACCATCCGGGGATATTGGGGTGTCACTGTCACCGATCCCGGGGACACTGGGGTGTCACTGTCACCATCCCGGGGGACATGGGGTGTCACTGTCACCATCCGGGGACACTGGGGGATCAGTCACTGTCACCATCCGGGGACATTGGGGTGTCACTGTCACGATCCCGGGGGCGACACTGGGGAGTCACTGTCATGTCACCATCCCGGGGACACTGGGGTGTACAATGTCCCATCCCGGGGGACACTGTGGGTGTCGACTGTCACTGTCCCCATCATGGGGTCACTGGGGTTACTGTCCCTGCCATTCCCGGGGGACACTGGAGTGTGTCACTGTCATGTCCCCATCCCGGGGGTCCCCCTCCCGCGCTGATTTCCCCTCCAGCCCCTGGAGCCGCCGCTGGGGCCGTTCCGGGCGGGAGCAGCGCCAGCGCTGGCGGTGTCACCGTTCCCATGGCAACGGGACCCCCTCGTCCCTCCTGCGAGCTGAGCGGGATTTGGGAATGGATCCCTTCCGGGAGGAGGGGGAGGGGCTGGGATGGAATTCCCACGGAATCTGTGGATTCCCCCCCTGGGAGTGCTCCTCCCCTTCCCCTTCCTTCCTCCTTCCTTCCCTTCCCTCCCTTCCCTCCTTCCTTCCCTTCCTTCCTTCCCTTCCCTTCCTCCTTCCTTCCTTCCCTTCCCTTCCCTTCCCTTCCCTTCCCTCCCTTCCTCCTTCCCTTCCCTTCCCTTCCCTTCCCTTCCCTTCCCTTCCCCTTCCCCTTCCTTCCCAAAAATACATGGAATGGCCTGGAAGGGACCTTCTCCCATGGTCAAGGATGCTGAAGGAGCCTGGGATGAAGAACTCCTTCCCAAAATCATGGAATGGCCTGGAAAGGACCTTCTCCCATGGCGAAGGTGCTGGAAAAGAGCATTGGATGAAGAAACATTTCCCAAATCATGGAATAGTTTGGAAGGGACCTTGGAAGTCACTGAATCCCTCAACGGGAACATGTCCCACTGGAAATTTTCCAGGAGCCAGCAGGATGATATTCCATGGAAAACAGCAATGCCAACACTCCCACAGCTCCAAAAAATCCATGGAATGGTTTGGAAAGGACCTTCTTCCATGACTGAAGATGCTGAAGGAGCCTGGGATGAAGAATTCTTTTCCAGAACCCTGGAATGGCCTGGAAAGAACCTCTTTCCATGACAAGGGTGCTGAAAGAGCCTGGGATGAAGTACAGCTTCTCAAATCATGGAATAGCCTGGAAAATGACTTCTTCTGTGGCTGACAATGATGAAAAGCTTAATGAATGAAACCTTCCCAAAATCCATGGAAAGGACGAAAGGACCTTTGAAGTTACTGAATCCCTCAACGGGAACATCTCCTCTGAAATTATCCAAGAGCCAGCAGGATGATATTCCATGAAAAATGCTCCCACACTCCAAAAAATCATGAGATTGGCCTGAAAGGGACCTTCTGCATGGCGAGGATGCGAAGAGCCTGGGATGATGGGCACCTCCCAAAATCCAGGAATGGTCTGGAAAGGACCGTGAGTCCTGAATCCCTAAATGGGAACATCTCCCCTGGAAATTATCCAAGAGCCAGCGGATGCATTCCTGAAAACGCAGTACCAACATCCCACAACCCCAAAATCCAGAGAAAGTGGGATTTGCTAAAGAAAAAAAAAAAAACCTGGGAGAATCAACAACCTCTACAAAGCCCATCTTGGGAGGGGAGGAGAAAGCCAGGAATTTTTCCAAGAAACTCCCCCTCCAGCGCGGGGAGGACAATGACGAAACGAGGTGAACTCGGAGGCTGCGGAGGAAATCTTGGCAGCGGGCGGGGAGAGTGCTGCCAGATTCCGGGGAATTTTAACCGGCATTTAATTAGCGGCACTCGGTGGCCACGAGGTCTGCCGCAGCTCCTGGATTCGTTAATTAACAGCCGCTCCTGACAGGAATTAACGAGTTTTTAATGAGCTGGTTGTCTTAATGTCATCCTAAGTTTTGGTTTACACACCCTCCCTGGTGTTGGTTTTTTGGGAATAGCGGCATCCGAAGGGATGGGAGGGGTGAGTAGGGGGGAGGGTGGGATGGCGCATTCCAGGGTCCAAAAAAATGGGAATTCATGGATTGAGGTGAGAGAACGGAGGAGAGGAGGCAGTGTGGATATGGAGAAAATGGGAATGAGGGATCAGAGTGGGAGATCCCAACCCTGCAACTGGGAATCAGGGATTGGGGTGGAAGATCCCAATCCTGGTGGGAATCGGGGATTGAGGTGCAGATCCCAATCCTGGTGGGAATTGGGAGATTGAAGATGGGGATCCCAGTCCTGCTGGGAATAAGGAATTGAGGTTGGAGATCCCAACTTTGCTGTTGGGAATCAGGGATTGGAGCTGAAAATTCCATCCCTGCTCTTGGAAGATCATGGAAAAATCAGGGATTGGGGTGGGAGATCCCATCCCTGCTTCTGGAGGACAATGGGAACAGGAACTGGAGCTGAAAATCCCATTCCTGCTCCTGGAGACCATGAGAATAAGGGATTGAGTGGGATCCTCCACTCCTGGAGGAAAATGGGACTTAGAACTGAGCTGAAAATCCCATTCTGCTCTGGAGACCACGAGAATCAGGGATAGGTGAAAATCCATCCTATTTCAGGATGACAATGGAATTAGGATTGAGGTGGAATCCCATCCCTTTTCTGGATGACAATGGGAATTAGGGGTTGAGGTGGAAAATCCCATCCCTGCTCCAGGAGCTCCATCTGAACGCCACCAGGAGGGCTCAGAAAAAGCCTCTGAAAACAGAGAGCAGGGAATGAGGAGAACCGGGAATTCTACTGGTCTTGAACCCTGGAAATCAAGGAAAACGGATCCATAGATTTCCACGGGGAGCGCCGGGCAGGATCCGGCACATCCAGAGCTCCCTTTGGACACGGCACTGTCGGAACCAGACACAGATTGGGTTTTTCCCCCAAAAACCAAGCACAGAATCCATCATGATCCCGACTCCACTAATTTTTCAGGCATTGCCACATTCCCAGATTCCCAGAAGCCCACGGAAGCGAGCCTGGCGTCGCTCCGCCCTGGGGAAGAGCGGGAGGTGGAATCCGTGGGGAGAGCGCCAATCCCCCAAATAGATCCCGTTGCTCCGTCTAAATTTAGCGCTCCATGTTCTCCTCGGAACGGACTCCGGCAATTAAAATGAGGGGGATGATTAAGGATCCTGCGCTTTGCGTTAGAGCCGCTCTCCCACTCCTTCCCGGAATATATATTCCGTGCGGGAATTCAGCAGAGCGTTCCTGGGAAGGCTGGAAGGGGAATGAGGGGAATGAGCTGTTAAAAGGATCAGGGAGAGGATAAATCCCCCATTTGCTTATCCCAAATCCGGGATGGGATTGAGATCCTGGCTGGGGTTTCCTGAGATTCAGTGAGAGGAAATGGGATGGAGAACCCAGGAATGTCACTGCTGCCGCTGGGATTGATCCAGAATCTGTTTCCGGGCTTGTTCGGGCCTGGGATGGTGTTATCCCAAAATTTTTGGGTGGGAAGATCCCAAAAGCTCATCCTGTTCTATCCCAAACACCTCCCCTATCCCAGGGTGCTCCAAGCCCCCATCCAACCCTGCTGGACATTTCCAGGGATCCAGGCCACAGATTCTCTGGGAATTCCATGATAATGATTATTCCATGATCAGAATTATTCCATGATAACAGAGCTCAGGGCTGCCCCGGATTCCTGGGATTCCTGGGATTGCCATGGGATCACTGGGAAGGCCTGCAGCATTCCAAGAGGAAAATTCAGCAAGGATTTGTTCCTCACCTCACCCAAAATCACCAAAAAAAGGGGGATTTGAGGGAGAAATATCCAAGCTGCCGCCAAATGGGCAGCCTGGATATTTCTCCCTCAAAATTTTGAGGGAGAAATATCCAAGCTGCCCCCAAACGCTCCGGAGGATTCCAAAACCCCCTCCAGGGAAAGATTTCCGTAAATTCCTTTAATCTCCTCATCCATCTTCTCTTTTTTTTTTTTTTTTTTTTTTTTTTTTTTTTTTTTATTAGGAGAGACAACTTCATCCCAAGCCCGGATAATTCCAGAGGGAGCATTCCTTCCGATGAGTTTGGGTTTAATTTGTTGAGAAAGGGAGGAGAAAAAAAAAAAAAAAGATCAAAAGGAATTTTTTCGCAGGAAAAGCGGCGAAAACGGCTGGGAATGGTGGCGGGGAGTGGGGGAGGAAAAGCTTTTTTGGAATTCAGAGGGATCAGCTTCAAAACCGCCGGAGCTGGGGACGGATCCTGAGGGATTGGGGAATGAGGAAGCTGCAGCTCCCGAGGTGATCCTGGGACTGGGCAGCCTCTCCTCCGCTTCCAACCCTGGAAAAAATTCCCTGAAAACCCCCAGGAATTAGTAGGAGCTCTTTGTTCCCCTCTCTCCCTTCCCCACATCAAAGCATCCAAGGATTTTTTTGATTTTTCGGAGCTGCAAGGTTGTTCCCATCCTCAGAAAAATCCGAAAATCTGCGGGTTTTTCTCCTTTTCCCTGGAAAATCCAACATTTTGGCCTCTCTGGAAGGGCGGGAATGACCCTGGGAGAGCTGGAGCTCATCCTTGTGCCGATTCCCCGTGAATTCCAGGAGCAGGAAATTTCTGGAATTCTCTCCAGCCTGGAATCACCATCCCTGGAAATGTCAGGAATTCCTGGAGGTGGCACTCGGGGTGAGGAGGAATTCCAGGATAAGGAAATTTCTGGAATTCTCTCCAGCCTGGAATCCCCATCCCTGGAAATGTCCATGAGGAATTCCTGGAGGTGGAACTCGGGGTGAGGAGGAATTCCAGAATAAGGAAATTTCTGGAATTCTCTCCTGCCTAAAAGCCCCATCCCTGGAAGTCTCCTCGGAATTCCTGGAGGTTCGGGCACAGATGACCTTGGGAAGCTTTTCCAACCTCAATAATTCCGGAATTTCTTTCCCCGAGAGCTCCCACTCTGTTTCTTTCTTGTTTTTCCTGGGAAAACCCAGAGCAGTTCCTTTTTCCAGGAATTTTCCAACCTGAGCCCTCCCACAGCACCTGAGGGACCTCGGAGTTGGGAAGTTCCCGACTTTGGGACAAATTCCTGAGGCTGGGCACAAAATAGAGATGGAAAAAGGAAATATTCCATTAAAAAATGAGGTTAAACCGTGTGTTTTCCAGATGTCCCAACAGGATGGGAATATCTCTTCTTGCTTTGGGAAGATTAATTTTTGATTTATGGCCGGCTCCCGGGATTTATTCCCATCCTTCTCCTGGGGAAAGGCAGCCCTGGGAGTATTTTAAATTCCAGGGGAAGAGGGGTTGGAATAAATTGGCATCACGGCGGTTTTTCCATTAAATTACTGTGGTTGTTGGAGAGGAGGAAAAGGGAACCAAATCCCGATTTTTTAAATTTTTATTTTATTAACCGAGGGGATGTTCCGGGATTTTTCCGCTTGTCCTCGGTGCTGCTGATGGGAATGGAATTTCGGAGCTGGAATGGAGGGGAATAATGGGATCTGAGTTAGAAATGGGAAAAAAACCCAAAAAAATCCCGGCAGGAGAGGGATCCCCGCTCTGCTAAATTAGAAACAAAGAGGAAAAAAACCCTACCCAGAAGGAAAATCCTCGAGGAAAATCCCAACCTGGAGCGGGGGAGATAAAAGCGGGATCATTAACAGCACCCGCTAATTGTTAATTTGGACTCCAATTCCGGAGGAAAGGCCTTTTATTGCTCCCAAATATTCATTTATCCCGCTTTTCCATTTGGAACGAGAACATGAGGACGAACCCGTGGGATTGGGGGAAATGAAAGAATCCAAAAATAAATTCCTGAAGGGATTTTCGAGGCTCCGTGTCCCCGTTTATTTCCCTCCCCTTTTTTATTGGGGCTATTTGGAGCAATTCCAGCACGGCGTTAATTGGCAGAATTCCAGCCGTTAATTGGCAGAATTCCAGCCGTTAATTGGCGCGATTCCATCGTTAATTGGCGGGATTCCCTCGGGATGGAGTTGGGGGGCAAATCCCGGGGTCTGCAGGATTTTTCCTCGATTTTAGGGAAGGTTGAGACCTCCCTGAGGAGCTCCGTGGAATCCCGGAATGGTTTTGGGATTTGGAAGCTCAGAGCTCATTCCATCAAATTCCAACCCCTTCCCCCATCCCAGGTTGCACCAAACCCCATCCAGGATGGTCTGAAACATTCCAGGGATTGGAGCAGCTGCAGAATAATTTTATTTCATGGAATACCTACCAAAACCAGGAAAAATCCCAATTATCCCAACTTTACCCGAGCAGGGAGTGAAGGCGACAAAATATTTACATCGGAGCCGCCGGAATCCCAAATCCCAAATGCCAAATCCCCAATCCCCAATCCCAAATCCCCAATCTCAGATCCCAAATCTCGCTGTGACTCCAAGGAATTTCTCCCCATCCCTCGGTTTGTTTTCGGCTCCGTTTCCTTCCCTCCCAATCCTTGAGGCTCCAGCTCATCCCAGAAAAACCCAGAGAGATCTCTGCCTCCAAGGAGCACCTGAGGCATGGAAAAGGGAGGACCTAGCTCTGTCCTGCTCCATCCCGCTCCGTCCCTGCTCTGTCTCTGCTCCATCCCTTCGTCTCTCTATATCCCCGCCCATCCGTCCTCCCGCTCCGTCCTGCCTCTGCCCCCGCTCATCCCGCTTCCACCCCGCTCCATCCCGCCCGTCCGCTCCATCCCGTTCCGTCCCTCTGCATCCCCGGCTCCATCCCACCCATCCCGCTCCATCCCCATTCCACACCCGGCTTCCATCCACCCCAATCCCCGCTCCATCCCCGCTCATCTCCGACAAGCCCTCCTCTGCCAGGCCCCGGCGCTCCCACACCATCCGCCGCGGCCTCTCTCGCAAACGCAGACTGACGTTTTTCCCGTCTCCCCTCCTTCACCATTCCCGGCTTTTCCGGCTCCGGAGCGGCCCGTGGGGCCGGCGTTCCCAATGATTCAGCACTTCCCCCCCCGGCCCGGTGCCGATCGAAGGCTGATCGATCGGCGGGAGGATGCGGATCCCACGCCCGGCACTCACGGCCGCCGCTCGCCGGGGCCCGGCGCTTCCCGGCGCCGCATCCCGAGCCAGGTGCGTTTTCCCGATGGATTCGGCCGGCCCGGGATGTTCTTCCGGAGGGAGAATCCACCCCGAGAAGGCGACGGGGAAGGGCCGAGGCGCGGCTAGAGCGATCGACGCTTTCCCCGGAAGTTCGCGCCCCAAGTCGCGCTGTCACCCCAAGGTCCCCTCCCCGTCCCCCCGCGCTGCCACCGCGGGATTTGGTCACACGCAGGGACACGGTGCCGTGACGTAAGAGCCAAAACCATCACAGCCCAAGGCTCCCCCTCCCGGGGTCCGGCGAGCAAAAACCGGGATAAGGGGGGGGTCACAGCCGGTCTGGGAACCCAAATCCGCCGGAGGATGAGGGATCCTCCCCGCCTCCGGCCCGAGCCCCGCGGGCCGCCCGCCCCGAGCATCCCGGAGCCTCCGCATCCCGGCGCTTCCGACCGCCGCTCGCTTACCCTCCGCCGGAGCCGGGGCTCGGTGCGGGCTCGCTGCGGTCTGGTGCGCCGCACTGCGCCTCCGGCGAGGGCCGCCGCCGCACTGCGCGCTCCCGAGCGGGCGGAGAGCGAGCGGCGCCCCGCCAGCGGGAGGAGGAGGAGGAGGAAGAGGCAGCGAGGGGAGGGAGGAAGGCAGGGGCTGGAGGGGACGGGGCCGGGCAGGGGGAGGAGCTCATTAGCGGCGACCTTAACGAGCAGCCGCAGCCGCCCCTCCCAACCCCCCGCGGGCGCGGGAGGCGCAATCTTGGGCCAGAAAGAGAATTTTGGGAAGAAACGGCGAGTCTGGGTCACCCGTAAGGGGCTCTGCCCTCACCGAGGGCTCGGAGCGTGAGGTGCTGCTGGAGAGGAGCGCAAGTGCCACATCCCGACATCGGCTGGTGGCACTGGTGGCACTGTCCCCACTGTCCCATGTCGCCCGCCCGAGTGGCCCCGCCAGAGGTGACCGACCCGCCCGGCAGCTCGCAGCCGTTCCAGAGCTAGCAATTTGATTAAATTCCATGAAATTTAATTAATTCCTGCCCTCCCGCCGCAGGAAAGGCTGCTGCGAGATTTGTGGCCTTCCGGCCGGGATTTTTTATGGCATCCCGAAAATTCTGCTGAGGCTGCAGAGCTGGAATTGCTGGAGCTGCTTTCCGGAATTGAAATCTCCGGTCCATCTCCCTGCTAAATGCACGAAAAAAGATGATTTTTTTTTTTTTTTTTTTTTAAATAGAGAATATAGAAATATATAAACTAATGGATCGGATATGCCGGTGGAAATCATGGAATGAACATGATCTGGGAATGGGTTTGGGCTGGGGGTAAATCCCATTCCACCCCTTTCCGAGCGCCAGAGTGCCCAACCCCATCAGCCTGGCCTTGGAATCTTCCAGGGATAAAAGAGCCACAGAATTTCTGGAAATTCCACCCCAGCCGCTCCCACCCTCACAGGGAAGGATTCCCTTCCCATATCCCACCAAATTTCCCCCTTTTTCAGCGTGAACCCATTCCCCCTTATTCCCAAGCCCTTTTCCAACGCCTTTCCCACTTTCCTGTACTCCTTCAGGTCCGAAGGTCACAATGAGTCACTTCCGAAGTTTCCTCCTCCCAGGCTGACGATCCCATTTCCAGCAGCTCCATCCCTCGGATCACCCCGGAGCCTCCTCTGGATTTGCTCCATCATCTCTGGATCCTTCCCGAGCCGGGAATTCCAGGGCTGGGTCTCACCTGAGGGGGCACAGGGGCAGAATCTCACCCGCTCTATTCAAAAACCCCACATTTATCCCAAACAAAGAGATCCATTTCAGTTGTCCCCCAGAAAAATCTCAAAAATTCCATGTGTGCTGCTGGTAAACCAGAGGGGGGAAAATCTTTCCTGGGGGCACACAGGGAAGGATCTGGAAACCACAATTCCTGGAGGGAATAAAGGATCCGGGAGCAGCTGCTGGCAGGGCCCAGCTGCCGGGAATGGGGGAGATAAATCAATCAGGAATTTCCTGGACAAAGCAGAATTCCGGACCCTCACAGCCCCAGCTGCTGCCGGGAGCTGGGGAAAACAGGGAAAAAAAAAGGGAAACTTCTCAGGATCCGGAATGACGAAGGAAAGAAAAAAAAAAAAAATCCTGGAGTTAAATTTGGGGGTATTTTTCCATTAAAGTCACAAATCAGGAGTCTTCAACAAAAGACAGAAAAATCGCAGAGTTAAATTTGGAATATTTTTCCATTAAAGTTACCAAAATCAGGGATCATCAACCAAAGGGAGAAAAATCACGGAGTTAAATTTGGGACATTTTTCCATCGAAGTCAACAAAGTCCAGGGATTCTCCCAACAAGACAAAATAATCCCAGAGTTAAATTTTTCCATCGAAGTCAACAAAGTCAGGGACTCACAAAAAAACAACAGAAAAAATCCCAGTGTTAAATTTGGGACATTTTTCCTTTAAAGTCACCAAAATCAGGGATCATCAACAGAACAAAAAAATCTAACTCGGGGATATTTTTCCAGTAAAGTCACCAAAGTGAGGGATCTTCAACAAAGGACAGAAAAATTCCAGAGTTAAATTTGGGGACATTCAAGTCGCCAAAATCAGGGATCATCAAGAAAAGACAGAAAAATCCCAGAGTTAAATTTGGGAAAATTTTTCCATTAAAGTCACCAAAATGAGGGACTTCACAAACAGGTAATAAAAAAATCCCGGAGTTTAAATTTGGGGCCGTTTTTCCATCAAAGTCACCAATAGTGAGTGATTTTAACAGGAGAGAAAGAATCACGGAGTGAAAATGGAATATTTTCCATTAAAGTTAGCTAAAATCAGAATCATAACAAAGGAAGAAAAAATCGTGCAGTTAAATTTGGGGACATTCAAGTCACCAAAATCAGGAACATCAACGAAGGAAAAAAAAATCCTGGAGTTAAATTTTCCATCAAGAGAGAGTGAGGGATCTTCAACAAAGGAATCAGAAAAAATCCCGGAGTTAAATTTGGGGCCGTTTTTCCATCAAAGTCTCCAAAGTGAGTGATCTTAAACAAAGGAGAGAAAAAATCCTGGAGTGAAATTTGGAATATTTTTCCATTAAAGGTAGAAAAATCAGGAATCATCAACAAAGGAAAGAAAAAATCGTGCAGTTAAATTTGGGGACATTCAAGTCACCAAAATCAGGAATCATCAACGAAGGACAAAAAATCCTGGAGTTAAATTTTTCCATCAAAGTCACCAAAGTGAGGGATTCACAAGGACAAAAAAAAAATCGGAGTTAAATTTGGGGCCGTTTTTCCATCAAAGTCACCAAAGTCAGGGATCTTCCCCCTGACTCTGCAGCTTTGGGTTCATCAGATTTCACCGGGCTCTGACTTTCGCCCGGATCCGCCCGAGCCTCGGGATTTCGGGCTGGAGAAGGGAAATTCACTCGGGTGGTGCTGACGGCTCCTCCGAGGTGCTGATCCTGCGGATCCCAGAAGGAATTCCAAGGGCACGCTGCGCTTCCGGAGATGCTCAGCACCTTGAAAAATTCCCTTTTTCTCCTTTTCCCCCTATTTCCACCCATTTCTCCCCCACTCAATTTTTTTTTTGGATGCACATCCCAGACATGCAGATTTCATGGATTCACATCCCAAACACTCATTTTTTTATGGATTCACATCCAAACTCAGATTTCATGATTCACAATCCCAGATTTTATGGATGCACATCCAAACACTGGTTTTTTTTCATTGATTCACATCCCAGGCACTGGGAATTCATGGTTTCACATCCCAAACACTCATTTTTTTATGGATTCACATCCCAAACATTCAGATTTCATGTATTCACATCCCAAAACTCGTTTTTTATGGATTCACATCCCAAACACTCAGTTTTTCATGGACTCACATCTCAAACACTCAGATTTCATGGATTCACACCCTAATTTTATGGATGCCACTCCCAAACAACGCTGTTTTCGGTTTTTTTTTTTTTTTTTTTTCATGGATTCACATCCCAGACACTCGGATTTCATGGATGTTCATCCCAAACGCTTATTTTTCATTGATTCACATCCCAGGCACTGGGATTTCATGGATTCACACCAAACACTCATTTTTTTATGGATTCACATCCCAAACACTCAGATTTCATGGATTCACATCCCAGATTTTATGGATGCACATCCCAAACACGCTGGTTTTTTTTGGTTTTTTTTTTTTTTTTTTTCATGGATCACATCCAGACATCTCGGAGTCATTGGATTTCCATCCCAAAACGCTTATTTTTCATTGATTCACATCCCAGGCACTGGGATTTCATGGATTCACATCCCAAACGCTCATTTTTTTTTTATGGATTCACATCCCAAACACCAGATTTTCAGGGATTCATCCCAGATTTATGGAATGCACATCCAAACAACGCTTTTTTTTCCATGGATTCACATACCAAACACTCAGATTTCATGGATTCACATCCCAAACACTCATTTTTTTATGGATGTGCATCCCAGACACGCAGATTTCATTGATTCAACATCCAGGCACTGGATTCAATGGATTCACATCCCAAACACTCACTTTTTATGGATTCACATCCCAAACACTCGGATTTCATGGATTCACATCCCAAGCTCTTGGATTTCATGGATTCACATCCCAAACACTCGATTCATGGAGGCACAGCTTTCCTGCCGGGACGTTCTCCACCCACCAGCGTGGCCTTCCCGCATGGAAATCCCAGGAAAAGGAGCTTTTCCCGTCCATATCCACAGGACCACGGACAGAGTCTCATTAATTGACCTCGTTAATTAAGGGGTTATTCAACATTAATGCTGGAATTAAAACCGGGATTGGGATAGAAACAACTGATCCTTAGTTAGGAATTAAAAAAAAAAAGCCTAGTGAAAAGCAGCGCAAATTCCAAGGCGGGTTCCTTGAGAGTCAATAATTTAAAAATTAAAGGAGAAGGCTCGTCCTTCGGAATTCGCATCCAGAGCTCCGCAGCACAAAAGATGGAATAATCCCACCTGAATTCCCAAAAAAAAAACCCAAAAAGCCGCGGTTCGGGCTACCCCGCCCCACCGGCGCCGTCCGCGTCGGCGACTGCCATCTGCTGTCCCCGCCTGTCCCCGCTCCAGGGAATCCTCTCTCTTCCCAATCAGCGGCAAAATCACCGAGCCCTGGGGAATTCACTGGGGTGGGAATGGCAAGCGGGAATCATTGGGTGGAATGGCAGCTGGAATTCATTGGGGTGGGAATGGCACCGGGAGTTCATTGGGGTGGGAATGGCACCAGGAATTCATTCGGGTGGGAATGGCACCGGGAATTCATTCGGGTGGGAATTCATTGGGGTGGGAATGCACCGGATTTCATTGGGGTGGAAAGACCAGCAGTCATTCGGTGGGAATGGCAACCGGGAGTTTCTGTAACTCTGTTTGGGTGAATGGCAGAATCCGGCCTGTTCTGTTGGGAATGGCACAGGGAATTTCTGCAATTCCTGTTCGGGTGGGAATGGCACCCGGAATTCCCGGCTCTGTTCAGGGTGAGAATGGCACCGCTGCGGGAATTTCTGGCCCCTGTTTGGATGGGAATGGCACCGGGAATTTATTGGCGGGGAATGGCACGGGGAAATTCATTGGGTGAGATACAGGCACGCGAATTTATTTGGGGTGGGAATGGCACGGGAATTCAATTGGGGTGGGAAGGCAGCGGAACTCATGGGGTGGGAATGGCAAGCGGGAATTTATTGGGTGGGAATGGCACCGGGAATTCATTGGGGTGGGAATGGCAGCGGAATTTATTGGGGTGGGAATGGACCGGGATCCATTGGGGTGGGAATGGCAAGCGGATTCATTGGGGGGGAAGGCACCGGAATTCATTTGATGGGAATGGCACCGGGAATCATTGGGGTGGGAGGAACCGGAAATTTTCCATTGGGTGGGAATGGGCACCGGAATTCATTGGGGTGGGAATGGCAGGGGAATTCATTGGGGTTGGGAATGGCCCGGGGAATCATTTGAGTGGGAATGGCACCGGGATCCATTTGGGGTGGGAAACGAACCGGAAATTCCATCTGGGGTGGGAATGGCACCGGAAATTCATTAGGGTGGAATGGCAGCGGGAATTCATTGGGGTGGGAATGGCACCGGGAATTCATTGGGGTGGGAATGGCAGCGGGAATTCATTGGGTGGGAAATGGCACTGGGAATCATTGGTGGGAATGGCACGGGATTTAATGGGGTGGAACGGAACCGGGAATTCATTAGGTATGGAATGGCAGCGGAGCTCATGGGTGGAATGTTCGTGGGTTAAGCCTGAATGTTCGATTCCCGGCCCAATGCACCAGAATTGTCGTGGTTTGAACTGGGCCCACGACGTTCCTCCTTCCCCCCCACTGGAGAGGGAGAAGGGAGAGCGAAAACCCAATTAAACGAAAATTTAATGGCTTTGAGAAAACATAATTGGAAGAAAGATCCTATGTACTCCACAACACAGTCAGACAAGGCCTGCTTAACTTAAGTTTGCAAGATAGATTATTACTACAACAAATACTAAAAAAAGAAGATTAGGCACCTGGGTAAAAAACAAGATAGGGATATTTACAAAGAGAAGAAAAAATAAATGGACATTTTAAGACACCTGTTACACTTTCCCAGGGAACCATCTCTTCTTCCATACCCCCATCTCGCACCCTCCCATGTGTCCCTCACACCAGGGGGGCAGGAAATGAAAGTTTAACACAGATCAAAACACTCAGTCTGTTTCCAAGCGTTGTAGGATACAACATTCTTACAGCTCCAGCTGTGGGAATAGTGTCCTTTTCTGAAAACGTCCAGGCAAAACTGCTAATGCAGAAAGGAACTTCTTTACCTCACAGGAAAAAGAAAAAGAAATGTCCTTCATTAGCCATGGTGGTTTTTTTTCAGCGACTGAGTCCGATATCACAAACCTCCTTGCAGAACACCAATACAGCTTCTTTCTACAATCAAAACTTCGTGGGGGAAAACCTCTCTCTATTTCTTGGCTTCATAATCAAAAAACCATCCGGTCCCAAAAGGCCAGGAATTTTTTTTTCCTCCTCACAGCAAGTCGCTTCAAAACTCTCTATACAGGCTTCTCTCCAATATATCAGAAATAGTTCTTTTCAAGACACTTATCTCTCCAAGCTTTGTTCGAGATCCACAGCAAGGGCAACAGCTTCTTCTTACTGTTCTATGATCTTTGAGGTGTCTCCATTTTCCTTCTTACATCTCTCACCCTCCGCTCTTTTCTTTCAGTGCAAGGATACTAAAACTACATGCTATCAATTAACCGTAAACATTGGCGGCCGCACTATCTTGTTATGAATTCTTTCTTTAAATACTACAAAATAACGTCAATCACACAGAGGTGTAACTATCCTGTGTAATTGGCCCAGGCCTGATGGTCAGCTGTCCATCAACCTCAGAACCAATGATGGGTTGGCTCTGAAACAAGGAGGGGGGGAGGACTCTCCTTTGCTGGAGAAGAAGAAGAAGGAGACCCCCTAAGAATTTCAGCAGCCATCTTGTGGGTTCTGATCCCCATCCCCCACCACAAAATGACCAACAAACCATGACAGAATGGCACCGGGATTTATTGGGGTGGGAAATGGCACGGAATTTCATTGGGGTGGCAATGGACGGGACTTCATTGGGGTTTCAGAATGGCACCGGGATTCATTGGGGGGGGGGGGAAATTACACGGGAATTCATTGGGGTGGGAACGGCAACCGGGTATTTTCTTGGGGAAATGGCAGCGGAAAAATTCCATGGGATGGGAATGCGGGGAAATTCATGGGATGGAATGCCGCGGGAATCATTGGGTGAATGGCAGCAGGAATTCATGGCGTGGGAATCGGCAGCGGAATTCATTGGATGGATGGCAGCGGGAATTCAATTGGGTGGAATGCAGCAGAGTTCATTGGGGTGGGAAAGGCAGCTGGATAATGGTAGGGAATGGCACCGGGAATTCATTGGGGCGGGAATGGCAGCGGGAGTTCTTGGGTGGGAAAGGCAACCAGGAATTCCTGAACTCTGTTTGGATGGGAATGTCACTGGAATTCGCGCCATTGGTTCGGTGGGAATGGCACCGGAATTCATTGGGGTGGAACGGACGGAATTCATCCGGGTGGGCAATGGCACCAGGAATTCCACAACCTTGTTTGGCGTTGGAATGGGTGACGAGAATTCCGGCCCTGTTCGCTGGAAGCACAGGGAATTTCTCCCTGCAATTCGTGTCAGTGGGATGGCACCGGAATTCCGCTGTTCAGGTGATAATGGCACCCGCGCGGGAATTCCTGCCCTGTTTTGGATGGAATGGCACCGGGAAGTCATTGGTGGGAAGGCAATGGGGAATTCATTGGGGTGAGAAGGCACCGGAATCAATGGGGTGGGAATGGCACCGGGAATTGCATTTGAGTGGGAATGGCAGTGGGAATCATTCGGGTGGGAATGGCAGCAGAATTCATTGGATGGGATTGGCGGCGGAAATTCATGGATGGGAATGCACCGGGAATTCATTGGTGGGAATTGCACCGGGAATTCCATTGGGTGGGAATGGCAGCGGGAATTCATTGGGGTGGGGAATGGCCACCGGAGTTCATTGGCGTTGGAATGGGCAGCGGAATCCATTCCGGGTGGGAAGGCAACCGGGAGTTCTGTAACCCCTGTTTGGGTGAAACTGGTGACGAGATTCCCGGGCCTGTTCTGTTGGGAAGGCACCAAGGGAATGTTCTGCAATTTCGTGTTCAGTGTGGGAATGGCAACCGGGAATTCCGCTCTGTTCATTCGAGTGGGGAATGCACCCGCTGGGGAATTTCTGGCCCTGTTTGGATGGGAATGGAGCGAGAAATTTTATTGGGGTGGAATTGGCACCGGAAATTCATTAGGGTAGGAGGCAGCGGAATTCAATTGGGGGTGGAATCGGCAGCGGGAATTCAGGGTTGGAAAGGTAGCCGGAATTCCCGACCCTGTTCAGTGGAAGGCATCGGGAATTCCATGGGGGGAATGGCACGCGGAATTCTGTAACCCTGGTCGGTGGGAATGGCAGCGGGAAATTCATTGGGTGGAATGCAGCGGGAATTTCAACAGAAATCCGCTTGGAATTTCCCCGGAAAAAAACCCGTTTAGAATTTCTGGGAAAACCTGCTTGGAATTTCCTGGCATAAACCCCTTGGAATTCTCGCACTCCAAGCCGCCCCAACCACGGATCCCTTTCACCGCTAGATCGGCAGCACAGCCCAATTCTGCTGCGCAGGAAAAAAAAAAAAAAAGAAAAAAAAGAAAAAAAAACAATAAAAAAGGAGCCCCTGGAACCATCCCGGAATTACCTGGAACGAAATCCAGGTGGGAAATGGGGAGGAAGCAAGGAAAAGTCCCCGCCCTCGGGATGAATCCACCCTCGGGATTTTCTCGGCCGGGAAAAGGTGACACGGGCATGGGGAATGAGAGCAACTGAGATGGATTGGTATTGCCACAACCGTCTTTTCCCGATGTTCCGTTGATTATCCGGGCTGGAAAAGCCACAAAATCCGATGAATTTTGTTGATTTTGTTCCCGTGTCAGACTGCCCTGCATCGATTCCCATTAAAATAAAAAAAAAAAAAAAAAAAAAAAATTAAACAATTAATCCCGCAAAACCCTCCCGTTCTGCTCCGGGCTCTCCATCCAGGAGCATCCCGGGTTTTCTGGGATGAGCGGGAGCCTCAAGGATGGGAGGGAAGGAAACGGAGCCGAAAACAAACCGAGGGATGGGGAGAAATTCCTTGGATCACAGCGGGACATTTGGGATCCTGAGATTTGGGATTGGAAGGGGATTGGGGGATTGCATTGGATTGGGATCGCGGCGGCTCGTATGTAATAATTATTGTCGGCCTTCACTCTCCTCCGGGTAAAGTTGGGAATTGGGATTTTTCCTGGTTTGGTAGGTTATCCATGAAATAAGAATTATCTGCAGCTGCTCCAATCCCTGGAATGTCCAGACTGTCCTGGAGGGGCTTGAGCAACCTGGGATGGGGAAGGGTTGGAAATTTGATGAATGAGCTCTGACTCAAAATCCCAAAACCATTCCGGGATTCCACGGAGCTCCTCAGGGAGGTCTCAACCTCGCCTAAAATCGAGGAAAAATCTGCAGACCCCGGGATGCCCCCCAACCAATCCGAGGGCAATCGCCGCCAATTAACGATGGAATAGCGCAATTAACGGCTGGAATATGCAATTAACATGGGATCCCGCCAATTAAGTCGTGCTGGAATTGCTTCAAATAAGGCCCCAATAAAAAGGGAGGGAAATAAACGGGGACACGACGGACCTCGAAAATCCTTCAGGAATTTAATTTTGGATTCTTTCATTTCCCCCAATCCCTCGGGTTCATCTGCGCGTTCCCGTTCCAAATGGAAAAGGGGGATAAATGAATATTGGGAGCAATAAAAGGCCTTCCCCGGATTGGAGTCCAAATTAACAATTAGCGGGTGCTGTTAATGAGGCTCTGCCTCGACGCTTCCATTTAACGGTCCCACTTTTATCTCCCCCGCTCCAGGTTGGGATTTTCCTCGAGGATTTTCCTTCTGGTAGGGTTTTTTTCCTCTTTGTTTCTAATTTAGCAGAGCGGGGATCCCTTCCGCCGGGATTTTTTTGGGTTTTTTCCCATTCTACCAGATCCCATTATTCCCCATTCCAGCTTCGAAACTTCCATTACCCATCAGCACACCGTAGGACAAGCGGCAAAATCCCGGAACATCCCTCGGTAATAAAATAAAATTAAAATGGATTTGTTCCTTTTTCCTCCTCTCGCAACAACCACAGAATTTAATGGAAACCGCCGTGATCCAATTTATTTTCCAACCCTCTTCCCGGAATTCTAAATACTCCCCGGCTGCCTTTCCCCAGGAGAAGGATGGGAAAAATCCCGGGAAGCCGGCCATAAATCAAAAATTAATCTTCCAAAGCGCAGGGCCTGTCCTGATCCCTCAAATAACAAAACAGCGGGAATTTATCACGGGAATTGTGTGCCGGGTGGAGCTCGGGGTGGATGGAGTGGGATGGAAGGCAAGGGAAAACAGGGGGAAAAATCGGGGGGTAAAAGAAAAACAGAAGAAAATGAAGGGAAAAAATCAGGGGGAGAAATTAAGGAGAAGAGAGGGGAAAAAAATCAGGGGGAAAAAAAATCAAGGGAGAAGACAGGTAGAAAAAACAGGGAAAAATATGAAGGGAAAAAATATCTGGGGAAAAAAAAGGAAAAAATAGGGGAAAAACGGAAAAAATCAGGGGAAAAAAACGGGAAAAAAAATCTGGGAAAAAAAAATAAATGGAAAAAAAATCTGTGGAAATGCTCTGGGTGTGGCACTGGGGTCAGCAAATGTCACCTCCCTTTGTCCCCCCTGAATCCTTGGAATGCCATCCCAGCATTCCCGCTGCTCCATGGACCCCCAGGAATAAATTTCCAGGGTTTTTTAGGGATTCAGCCCTCACGGGGCTCCAAGGTCCTTTCCACTCCCAAGGTCAATTTTTTCCCCAAATATTCCCATCCTGTTGGGACATCCTGGAAAACACACGGTTTACCTCATTTTTTAATGGAATATTCCTTTTTTCCATCTCCTATTTTGTGCCCAGCCTCAGGAATTGTCCTCAAAGTCAGGAACTTCCCAACTCCGAGGTCCCTCAGGTGCTGTGGGAGGGCTCAGGTTGGAAAATTCCTGGAAAAAGGAACTGCTTGGGTTTTCCCAGGAAACAGAAAAGAAACAGAGTGGGAGCTCTCGGGGAAGAATTCCGGAATTATTGAGGTTGAAAAGCTTCCCAAGGTCAACTGTGCCCGAACCTCAGGAATTCCGAGGAGACTTCCAGGGATGGGGATTTTAGGCAGGAGAGAATTCCCAGAAATTTCCTTATTCTGGAATTCTCTCTCACCCGAGTTCCACCTCGCAGGAATTTCATGGACCTTCCAGGGATGGGGATTCCAGGCTGAGAGAACCAGAAATTTCTTATCCTGGCAATTCTCCTCACCTCCGAGTGCCACCTCCAGAATTCCTGACATTTCCAGGGATGGGATCCAGGCTGGAGAGAATTCCAGAAATTTTCCTGCTCCTGGAATTCACGGGGAATCGGCACACAGGATAGCTCCAGCTCTCCCAGGGTCATTTCCCGCCCTTCCAGAGAGGCCAAAATGTTGATTTTCCAGGGAAAAGAGAAAAACCCGCGATTTTTCGGATTTTTCTGAGGATGGGAAAACCTGCAGCTCCGAAAAAATCAAAAAAATCCTTGGATGCTATGATGTGGGGAAAGGAGAGAGGGGAATACAAAGAGCTCTACTAATTCCTGGGGGTTTTCAGGGAATTTTTTCCAGGGTTGGAAGCGGAGGAGAGGCTGCCCAGTCCCAGGATCACCTCGGGAGCTTGCAGCTTCCTCATTCCCCAATCCCTCAGATCCGTCCCCAGCTCCGGGTTTTGAAGCTGATCCTCTGAATTCCAAAAAAGTTTTCCCCCCCCTCCCCGCACCATTCCCAGCCGTTTTCGCCGCTTTTCCTGCGAAAAATTCCTTTGATCTTTTTTTTTTTTTTTTTCTCCCTCCTTTCTCACAAATAAACCAACACTCATCGGAAGAATGCTCCCTCTGGAATTAATCGGCTTGGGATGAAGTTGTTTTCCATCTCCTTAATAAAAAAAGAAAAAACAAAAAAAAAAAAAAAAAAGAAAAAGAGAGAAGATATGATGAGGAGATTTAAAGGAATTTACGGAATCTTTCCTGGAGGGGGTTTTGGATCCTCCAGAGCCGTTTGGGGGCAGCTGGATATTCTCCCCAAATCCCCTTTTTTGGGTGATTTTGGTGAGGTGAGACAACAACCTTGCTGGAATTTTTCCTCTTGAAATGCTGCAGGTCATTCCAGTGATCCCATGCAATCCCAGGAATTCCCAGGAATTCTCGGGGCAGCACCGTGAGCTCTGTTATCATGGAATAATCATGATCCATGGAATAATTCACTTATCCATGGAATTCCCAGAGAATCTGTGTGCCTGGATTCCATGGAAATGTCCAATGGCAAGGGTTGGATGGGCTTGGAGCACCCTGGGATAGCGGGAGGTGTTTGGGATAGAACAGATGAGCTTTTGGGAATCTTCCCAACCCAAAAATTTTGGGATAACACCATCCCAGCCCCGAACAAGCCCGGAAACAGATTCTGGAATCAATCCCAGCGGGCAAGCAAGTGACATTCCTGGGTTCCCATCCCATTCCCTCTCACCTGAGATCTCAGGGAAACCCAGCTCAGGATCTCAACCCATCCGGATTTGGGATAAGCAAATGGGGGATGTTATTCCTCTCCCTGATCCCTTTTAACACTCATTCCCCTCATTCCCCTTCAGCCTTCCAGGAACGCTCTGCTGAATTCCCCGCACGGAATTATTATTCCGGGAAGGAGTGGGAGAGTCGGCTCTAACGCAAAGCGCAGGATCCTTAATCATCCCCTCATTAGTTAATTGCCGGAGTCTCGTTCCGAGGAGAACATGGAGCGCTAAATTTAGACGGAGCAACGGGATTCTATTTCCGGGGGTATTGGCGCCCTCTCCCCACCACGGATTCCACCTCTCCCGCTCTCCCCAGGGCGGAGCGACGCCAGCCTCGCCTTCCGTGGGCTCTGGAATCTGGGAATGTGGCAATGCCCGAAAAATAGTGGAGTCGGGATCATGAGGATTCTGTGCTTGGTTTTTGGGGGAAAAACCCATCTGTGTCTGGTTCCCGACAGTGCCGGTCCAAAGGGAGTCTGGATGCCGGATCCTGCCGGCGCTCCCCGTGGAAGAATCTATGGAATC
>VKON01004138.1:13426-37216 GCA_009741485.1 Malurus cyaneus samueli
TCCCTCTCACCGCATCATCATCTCCATGGGTTCATCTCTAGGGGATTCATCTCTATGGGATTTCATCTTTATGGGGTTTATCTCTAGGGGTTTGTCTCTGTGGGGTTCACCTCTAGGGGTTCATCTCCATGGGGTTCATCTCTATAGGGTTCATCTCTATGGGATTTCATCTTTAGGGTGTTCATCTCTTGGGGGCTCATTTTTAGGGTTTTCGTCTCTATGGGGTTCATCTGTAGCGGGTTCATGTTTAGAGTGTTCATCTTAAGGAAGTTCATCTCTATGGGGTCTCATCTTTAGGGTGTTCATCTCTAATTGATTCATTTTTAGGGTGTTCATCTCTAGGGGCTTCAATGTCTATGGTCACTCTAGTGGGGGGTCTAGGGTGGTTCTTCATCTCTATGGGGTTCATCTCGATGGGATTTCATCTTTAGGGTGTTCATCTCTAGGGAGTTCATGGTTTGGATGTTCATCTCTAGAAAGGTTTAGCTTTAAGGGTTCATCTCTTGGGTTTCATCTCTAGGGGCATTGTGTGCGGTGGGTGTGGATCTGTATGGGATTTATCTTTGGGTTTTTCATCTCTAGGGGGTTTGTCTTTAGGAGGTCTCATCTCTATGGGATTCATCTCTGTGGGGTTCATCTCTAGGGGATTCGTGTTTTGGATGTTCATCTTTAGAAAGGTTCATCTTTAGGGGTTCATCTCTACAGGGTTTCATCTCTATGGGGTTCATGTTTTGGATGTTCATCTCTAGAAAGTTCTCTTAGGGTTATCTCTAGGGGTGTTTCATGTTTCAGGGGTTTCACCTCTGCCCTCTCCCCGCAGGACCTGAAGCAGCTGCAGTTCCTCCATCTCTCCGATAATCAGCTGGATTTTATCCCAGTGCCCCTTCCCGAGAGCCTGCGCTCCCTGCACCTCCAGGTGGGATGGGCTCTGCCTCTACGCGTCGCCGACGCGCCTGTCCGTGTGCTGTCCTTCTCTCGCTTTGTGGCCTCTTTGTCCTGGTCCCTGTCCTAGTCCTGATCTTGATCCTGGTCTGATCCTCCCCCTTCCCATGATCCTGATCCTGATCCTGATCCTGTCTTGATCCTGGTCCTGATCCTTCTCCGTGTCCTGGACCTCATCCTCCTCCTCCTTCTCTTGGTCCTGGTCCTTCTTATCCTCTTCCTCATCCCCTTTGACTTGGATTTGTCCCTTTCCCTGCACCTCCAGGTGAGATAAAATCTACCTGAGTTGAACAGAACCATCCTCCTTCTCCTTCTCCTTCTCCTTCTCCTTCTCCTTCTCCTTCTCCTTCTCCTTCTCCTTCTCCTTCTCCTTCTCCTTCTCCTTCTCCTTCTCCTTCTCCTTCTCCTTCTCCTTCTCTTCTCCTTCTCCTTCTCCTTCTCCTTCTCCTTCTCCTCTCTCTCCTTCTCCTCCGCCTCGTCCGTCGCTCCGTCCTCCTGCTGCTGCCTCCTGCCGTATCGCGCGGTGGACCCGATTGTCCGTGTCGGCGTGCAGAACGAGACTCGACGATGCACGCGACGCGTGGTGCTGTACCAGCCGGACCGGTTGCAGGTGCGCCGGGCACTCGAGGACATCCGCCTGGATGGCAACCCCATCAACCTCAGCCTCTTCCCCAACGCCTACTTCTGCCTGCCCCGCCTGCCCACCGGCCGCTTCTCCTGAGCTCCCGGGGTCGGGAAATGCGGGAAAACATTCCTTAATCCTGCCCCAGACCGCTCGGACCCCGCTGTTCCACGGAAACCTTTCCATGGATGTGTTTCCACCCCGGTATGAGCTCAGCAAACGCTGGGGCAAACGCTGCAAGGATTGAAGAAGTAGAGTGAGATGCGGTTTTGGCTTTTGTTTGTGTTATTTTTGGTTTTTATTTAAATCGATTTAGTGTGTGGTTTCGAGCGCGAGGGTGGTTGGCGTGGGGTGGCTGCAGCCCCAGCCCAGCAGCTCCTTTGGGAATTTGTAAAAGTGGGAATTCCCGAATTCCCTGTGTCCTGTTTCTTCCTCCTGAGATCCTATTTAGGGTGTCCCAGGCGGGGATCTGGAGCTGCTTTGCTCCAGGGAGGTGACGCTTTGGCCACCTCTAGTGAAATCTGTTCCCCTTTGGGCACCCTGGGTCCATCAGGGTGTTGCCATCCAGGGTGACCCTGGCACATCTGAAACGAGTCCAGTGGGATCCCAGAGAGGAAAAAACTAGAAATTCCCAACTGGAATCCTCCACCCCCTCATCCCAGACCCACTGCGATCTCGGGAACAGGGATTGGGAGCTGTCCTGGAGCCAGGTGGGATCTGCAGCACCCCAGGGTTTGGGAGAGCATTTCTGGGTTTGGGAAGGAATCCCTGGATTCAGGAAGGAATTCCTGGATTTTGGAGGGCATTTCTGGATTTTGGAGGGCATTTCTGGGTTTGGGAAGGCATCCCTGATTCAGGAAGGAATTCGTGGATTTTGGAGGCGTTTCTGGATTTTGGAGGGCATTTCTGGGTTTGGGAAGGCATCCCTGGAGTTTTGGGGGCATCCCTGGATTTGGGAGGGCATTTTGGGGTTTGGGAAGGAATCCCCGGGTTCAGGAAGGCATCCCTGGATTTGAGAAGCATTCCTGGGTTTGGGAGGACATCCTGGTTTTGGGGATTCATCCGGTTTGGGGGGATTCGTCCCTAGGTTTGAGAAGGAATCCCTGGATTTGAGAAAGCATTCCTGGGTTTGGGAAGCATTTTCTGGGTTTGGAGGATTCCCTGGTTTCGGGATCTTCTTGGATTTTGGAGGGCATTCCTGGGTTTGAGAAGGAATTCCTTGGAATTGAGAAATTGGGAGGGCATCCCTGAGTTTGGAGGGCATTCCTAGATTTTGGAGGGCATTTCTGGTTTTGAAGGCAGCTGGGTTGGAGGAATCCCTGGATTCAGGAAGGCATTCTGGGGTTTCAGAAGCTTCCTGGATTTGGGGAGTGCGTTCCTGACTCTGGAGGGCATTCCTGGATTTGGGAAGGGCAAAATCCTCCTGGATTTTGCGAGGGGCATTTTCTGGGTTCGAGAATAATTCCTGGATTCAGGGAAGGCATCCCTGGGGTTTGAGAAGCATCCCCAGATTTTGGAGGCATCCCTGGATGCCTGTTTTTACTACAGAAAACCCGCATCTCTCAGAGTCAAGCAGCCCCCGGAGCAGCAGGAAAATCACCGGGATGGAGCTGAAATCTCTGCCATCAATCCAGCTCCAACGCCCCGAAGATCTGCCCAGCGGGCGCGAGATATTTTCGAGGCGATGCATTCTCCCTTCGTATTTTTATCCACGTGAACAAACACCGTGAGGGGTGACACATCCCGGAGATCCACCCCCGAGCCGAAAACACGATCAAACCCCACCGAAGCCGAAGACGGCTCAGCCCACACCCTGGAGCCGGGGAGGCATCCGGGCGGGCGGCAGAAAAAACCTGGGAAGAGGATCCGGCTCCTCTCGTCCGCGGGGACTCGGAGGCCGCAGCGCCGGCAAGGAGTGTGGGCATCTCCTACGTCTCCATTTTTCCATTGCAAAACGGCAGCTCTGGCAGGATTGTTGATCAAATCATTGGAAAATGGGATTTGGAGGTGTTTTATCCCGAATTCCAGCGCGTTGTTGTCGCGTTGCCCTCGGGACAGCTCTGCCCCACATCCTCCTCACCCCCACCGTCTTCCCACACCTTAATCCCACAGATTCAGCCTTTATCCTGCTGATCCCAGTGGGATGAACCCCTCAACCCCCCTCCCAAAAGCAGCCCCTTGCAGGCTCCAGAATCGGGACACCTTCCTTGCCCCATCCCCCCGTGGGGCGCGGGACCCCAAATTCACCAAGGCAAGACGACGCCCAATCCAACTCTCCGCAGCAAATCCCATTCATTGCTGATGGAAAATTGGGAATTCCTCCCAGCCGGGGCCCAGCAGGATGGAAATCTTCCTGGTTTTTCCCAGCCGGGTCTGCGCGCTTTGGTCCCGCTAGAGGGCAAAGGCAGAGTGTGGGAGCTGACCTTTCCTTCGGCGGCTGTGCCGTTCCCTCCCTGCCGGGGGCGGATTTGGGGACTCCGGAATGCCCGCCGGGGCTGGGAATAGCCGAGGATGGGCAGGGAAGGGTTGGAGGAGCTGAAAAAGGCTGGGCCTCGGTAGGAGGGTTGAGGGCAGGGCAGGGCTGGCTCCGGGCGCTCCCGGATTTACAGAAATCCCAATTTTCCTCTGAGCGAACGAGCGGCCTTTTGCTGGGGGAGCAGCGCGATAGGGCGGGTGTCTTTGCCTGGGTGGCTGTGGGGGTCCCTTGTCCACCCGCAGGTTGGGGCAGGGGTGTCCCCTTCCCAGAGCCCTTGCAGCGGCCGAGCCGGGGGGTTTTTGGGGCTCGGTTATGGATTTTGGGATTTCTCCATGGCGCCTTTCGCGTTCCCCGCTGCTGCCCCAGAGATCCCGCACCCTTGGGACGGGACAGGGGGGACGTCCCCAGGTGCCCTCAAGCTCCTGGATTTCCCATTCCTGGAGCAGCCGGGAGGGCGCACAGAGGAGGGGACGGGGTCCGCATCGCTCTGCTCGCCTCCTCCTCCTCCCGGGCCCGGGTGATCATCTCCGTGCGGATTCCGGAGCTCGGCTCCCTCCTCCCTGCTCGCTGCGCCGCTCAAGGTCACCTTCCCGGCCGGGGCTGTTTTGTCCACACGCAATCGATCGCTCGCTGTGGCGGCGCCGGCTCGCAGCGCTCCAGAGCCCCCCCGCCAGTCCGCATCTTTGCAGCTCTCGGCGAGGAGCTTGCTCCATATGGGCCCCCTCCTCCTCCTCCTCCTCTTCCCTCCTCTCCTCCTTCTCCTCCTCCTCCTCCTCCTTCCGCTCCCAGCCGGCGGGCCTGGGGAAGCGAGGGCCAAAACACGGGCAGGGGATTTTCCGATCCTCCGAGCCCGGAGAGCGGGACCCGGGGGATGCGGCAGCAGCGCGTCCCTTGTGTAGGGGTGAGGAGGAGAGGGAGCGATGTTGACATCCCTGGGGAGCTCTGTGCTTGAATCCCTGGGGAGCTCTGTGTTGACATTCCTGAGGGGTCAGGTGTGAATCCCTGGGGACAGCGTGTGACATCCCTGGGGACAGGTTGGGACATCCCTGGGGAACAGCGTTTGGCATCCTGGAGGACAGTGTGTGAACATTCCTGGGGTCCAGAGTGTGACATTTCCTGAGGGGACGTGTTTGTATGGGATAATCCCAGGGGCAGGTTTGACATCCCTGGGGGACCTGTGACATCTTAGGACAGTGTGGGAATCCCTTGGGACTTGTGTGACATCCCAGGGGCAGCCTGTGACATCCCTTGGGGGACAGTGTGGGATAACCAGGGGACAAGGTTTGACATCCTGGGGACAGCGTGTGACAACTCTGGAGGACAGGATTGTGACATCCTTTGGGGGCTCTGTGCATGTCAGGGTTTCCTCATTCTCTCCTGTCCAGAATCTTCTTCCTCCAGCTCCTTCCAATGGAAATCGACTCCTTTCCTTTCCTCACCCAAATTCTTCTCTCTTTACCCCCACCGGGAGGACCCCGCGTCCCTCGGCCACCACGAGGGGACAGAGCATCCTCGTGTGTCCCTTTGCAGCTCGGTGGTGGCAGGGTCAGGGATGTGAAATGGGAATTGAGATCGGGAATGAGGATGGAGGGGTTAGCCTTTCTGGAGGCCTAGGAAATCTGGAAATCTGAAAAATGGGAAAAAATTGGGAAAATCTGGGAAATCTGGGAAATCTGGAAAATCTGGGAAATCCTGGGAAAATCTGGGAAAACTGGGACAAAGCTGAAAAAATGGGATAAATGGGAAAATCTGGGAAAATCTGGGAAATTGTAGGAAAAACTGGGAAAATGGAAAATCTGGGGAAATGGGAAAACTGGGGAGTTTGGAAAACCTGAAGAATAGGGGGAAATTCTGGAAAATTGAGAAAATGTGGGAAAAACTGGGAAAATTCTGGGAAAATGGGAAAAACTTGGGAAAAATCTGGGAAATCTGAGAAAAACTGGGAAAAGTGGAAACTTCTTTGCTCCAGTTCCAGGACAGGATGGCTCCATTTTGGTGTCCTAACCAGTAATCCCCTCCTCGGGAAGATCCTCAATGCTTGTTCCAATCCCAGAGTTTTTCCTTTGTTGTTTTTCCTTTCTTCCTTTTTTTTTTTTTTTTTTTTTTTTTTTTTTTTTTTTTTTTTTTTCCCGGGAGATCCCAGTGCTGCCGGATTGATTTGGTGGGTTGGGGATGAAAGGCCCGTCCATGAATTATCCCGGGTGCAGGACAGCTCTTGGGGTCCGCCAGGAAACTCAACAATTGGGAACGGGACCGGGTGGGGAGGCACAGCCTGGGCTTTTTCTCTCCCCATTTTTCCCCGATTCACCACTGGAAAAAAAAAATTAAAAAAAGGAGGAGGAAAAAAACCGCAGCAAAACGCAGCAAACCACATTCCGTGGTGGTTTTTTTTTTTTTTTTTTTTTTTACATCCCCCCCACTCCCCTCGATGTGTAAAATAATCCGTAAATTTCAGATTTTCTCCGGCTCAGCCCCTCCTGCAGCGCTCCCGAGGACTGGGGGTCCTGCAGCATCAGGCTTCCTTGGCTCCTTCCCAGAGCGGGTCCCGCGCCCCGAGCGGCTCCGGGTGGGAGATGTGACCACGACACCGCTATTTTAGCTGCGACGCGTTAGGTTCTGTCACGGGAGCAGCGGCCCGGGGAGGCTCCGGGATGGGACATGCGCTTTCCGGGCAGGGGGCCCTGGGGTGAACCGGGTCATGCTCGGGGAACGGCTCTGAGGAGGGCTGGGCTGGGTAAAAGGGGTTGAGGATGAGCTCGAGGAGGGGTTTGAGCCCGGGAGTTGGAGGTGGTGGCCCTGGGGTGGGCATTGTCACCTTCCCGGGTGGCTCCACGGGATAGGGGAAAGGTTTTTCCATCCTGCTGCTGCTTCCAGCCGAGGGGTCCCCCTCCCTCTCCAGGGCACCCTGGACAGGAAAATGTCCTCACAATCATTCCCGGCGGATCAGTGACAATTTCCTGCACCATCCCCATCTGATCACAGAAACGGTGAAATGGAGGAACGCCACATCCCCGGACTTTTCCAGGGTTACAGCTTCTGATTGGCACCGAGGTTTCCCCACCGCTAATTCAGCGTTCCCCCTATTTTTTCTTTTTAGGTTTTTTTTTTTAAAATTGACCAAATCTTGGAGCTCTTCCGAGCAGGGTCTGGGTGTTGGAGGGGTGCTCTGCTCGGGAGGGGTTTGGGGTGGCAGCAGCCGCCGTGTCGGGGAGCTAGAGATGCGAACGGAGGAGGGGAGCTCTGATTGATCGGCGCCGTTTTTAATAACCACCGGAGCCTTGGTATTCTCTCTCCGTAGGATGTGGAAACCTGGAGAGGGGAAGAGAGAGAGAGAAGAACAGTCCAGACGAGCCGAGTGCGGAGCGTCGTTAATTATGATCAGAGAAATGCCGGAGCTGGAGATTCAGGGAAAGGGACCTGGCATTTCGGGCTGAGGAGAAATCTGTTTTCTCCTGGGGAAAAGGCTTCCCCACGGGAATTGTTGGAGCCAGGAGTGCTCAGCCCAAACTGTTTTGGATGCTCGAGGAATCCTTCCGTCCTGCTGTTCCAAGGTTTTTTTTCCCGGCCTCCGCTGAACAGGCAGAGGCACCAGCCGGCCCTGACCATGGGGGTGCAATTCTCTGTGAGGATTTGGGGTCACCGCCAGCCCATACTCCCCTTCCGCTAGTTTTTTTGGTCTGGATGTTCATTTGCGCACCGAGCGGGGCGGGGGGATCTCCAATCCCTTTTTCCAGAGGGTTTCATCGCAGAGAGGGCAGCATAGGCCCCGGGAGGTCCCAGAACGTTGATTTTTCGCCGTGTTCACCCCTGGGATGTGGCGGGTGGTGATTTTGGATGTGTTGATTTTAGCCGTTTTGGTGGGCGGGTGTTCGGGGCTGCGGGGGGTGGCCGGGACGCCGCTGTCGCCGTCCCGCGGGCTCGGTGCCGTGGCGATGAGGTATGAGGGTTTTTACCCAGTGGGCCGTGGACAGCCTCGCTAAGCGCCGGTCGAGAGCCGGGAATGGCAGCGGACGCTGCGCGTCCCCCCGCCCCCGCCACCTGTCCCCGCTTCCCCGGGGCTGTCCCCGGGGCTGTCCCCTTCCCTCCGGGGTTCACCGGATGGCTCCCAGCAGGGCGGGGCTGTGCCAGCTGCTCTGTCCCCTCCGCGCGTCCCCAGGGATCGCGGGTGACAAGCGGGTGACATTCGGGTTGACTTCGGGTGACAGCGGGGTGACAAGCGAGTGACAAAGACCAGCCGAGCGCGGAGGAATAATGACCCCGGCAGGAGCGCTGATGGGGCTTGCAAAGCCCGGGGAAACGCCACGTGGTCCCTCCGGTGAGGATCAGGACTGTCATCCCCCGGAGGTGGCTGCGGAGGGGAGGTGACAGCAGCAGGGAGGTGGCGGTGTTGGAGTGGTTTGGGGACAGCTCCCGGTGGGATTTTCCTTTGGGGAGTTTCCCTGCGCTCGTGAATGATTATTGTTGATTAAACCCCTCATTAATTAAAGGATGATCAGCTCATAAAGGGCTCCGCGCACACCTTCGAGGCTCCGCTTGCTGAGACCACTCGGAGCCTTCACGGGCGGATCCCTGTGGGGGAAATGGGACGGAGTCAAAGATGCCTTTCCAAAGACTCAGCGAGCTGGAACGGGCAGGAGGAGAGTCCCTCACACGCCTCTGTTGGCTTCGGAGGTTTCCCTTCATTCGCCCGTGATCGTAACCCCACCAAGGGATGGAGAGATTTGGCGGTTGCCATGACCCTCCTGAGGGTGGAACAGCGAATGGGTGATTTACGTCTCCACTCCGCATCCTAAATGCTCTTTTTCCATTCCTAAACCGAATTTCCCATTTCTCTGCCCGGTCCAGGACGCGTCCCGGGGTTTGCCGAGGATGGGGACAAAGGACACCGGGGATGGGGACATCGGGACCATTTTTAGGGAAGAAAAGCGGGACTGAGCAGCCCTCCAGCCAGCTCATTAACCGGCCTTGACGAGCTGCCTCAAATAAACCCTGGGAGGAATCCCCAGGAATGGCTCGGAGCATCCCCGCAACAGCCCGGCCGCCGCTTTTTGCCCCTCCCCAGCCGCGTGCCAGCGGCATACCGGCTCACGCGGCCCCGCGCAGCTCAGGAAATGCCCAAAAATCGATGGCTGCGCTCGTCGGGAATTATCGACCCGCACCGGGATCGATGCCGCGCTGATTCCTGATGGACGCCGCAGCCGCGAAAGTGCCGGGACGGAGCCTGGTGACCCGGAATTTATTTATCTTGTGAAGTCGCTTTAATTTTTCGCATTTCAAGTCTGTCGACAACGCAGAGGGACGAATTCCGTGCGGCGGAGGAGGTGTTTGGGGCAGAATCCCCATAAAAAAACAATAGCGTGGGGAATTCTGATGACCTCACAGCCCCTGGGTGAGGCGGGCGACGCACCCGCAGATTATCATCAGCGATTAAAACATTTTTGCCCACCTTTAATTGCATCGAACATTCACGGATTTTAGGGAAAATTCATCCTCTCGATGTCACCGCCTCGGGGACACCAGGCCTGTCCCCCAGCCCTGCCCGCGGGTGTGTTTCTGTCCTTGATCCTATGTCCCAGATCCCTGATGAAATCCAATCAATTAAATGTTCAACTGGCGGGCATAATCGCGATAAAAACCCCATTATTGGGATAATGTGAGGGCAGGAGGTGGCGGTGCCTGGTCCGCTTCGATCCCTGTTTCCACAGCAGAGCCCACTCGGGGAAATTGGGCATTTAAATCCGATTAATTTGAGGATTTTGCGGATCTTTGGTGGCGTTCGCCACTGCGGAGGAGGTCACGAGCTACGAGGAATTGTTCGATGTACATGCCCAAATAGCGGCAGCAAAATGTGAAAATTGAGGTTATTGAGGGGAGAAATTCCCGATCCGCTCCATCCCGATTTTGTGTCTGCAGGGCATGGGAAGGGAAGGGACTCCGAGCCCGCATATAAGAGGTCTTGCGCCTTAGAAAAAAAAATAATTTAAAAAATAAATCATTTATAATCGCTGTTCCCCTCGATCCGCGCTAGCTCCTAACACCGGAGCAGATGGAGAATCCCGCCGGGGGGGGATGAATGACGCCAGACTTTTTCAGGTGGAAAATTATGAATTTTTTCCTGAATGAAGCGTGGATTTTTCCTTAAATAAAACGCTAAAATTTTCCTTAATAAAGAAAGGCTCCGGGGGGTCTGGAGCAGGGTGTTTTACCTCTCCGGGGCTTTCCCTGGAGAGCTGGGAATTCTTCCTCAGGATGCTAAGAAAAAAACACCTGGACAAACTCCAAAATTTTCCAGCTGGAAGTTCTCGGAAGCACTTCCAAGGTGGGTGAATGACCTGCTGGAGCTCAAAAAAGGCCATGCTCATTTGTGGGAACATCAAACCACGGGCTAAGGACTGGGCCCAGGCAGAACAATTTTTAGAAATTTGAATAGAAAAGCCCAATTTATTTTTTTCTAGCACAATTGGGGATTTGTTCAAACCCACCTTGTTATATGAAAAAAAAAATATTGATTTCAACTGATTTTCTGCTTCCACATGGTTTGGTGGGTTTTTTTTATTTTTTTGGGGTTTTTTTTTTTTTTTTTTTTTTTTTTTTTTTTGGGGTTTTTGGGAGTTTTTTTTTGTTTGTCTTTTTTTTTTTGTTTTTTTTTTTCATGATGAAAGGAAAACCTTCCAAATTGCCAGAAGATCCCAGACAAACTCTTCCCCGGAGGAGCAGAACTCCGTTCCTCAGCTCCCAAAATGACTTTTTCATTTTGCAACGGGCGTGTTGCAAATCCCCTTTGGAGAGGGGCTGAAATCCTGCTGGGGAGGATCTCGGGCAGGCCGGAATTAATCGTTGCCTCCTGGCATCTGGGATTTTTTTCAACAATGTCTTTTTTTTTCCCTTTTCCGGGAGAGTTTTCCATCCTGGTAAATTCCAGATTCCTTCCCGGTGTGGAAATCACTTCATCCGCCGGCACTAAATGTTAAAGGCTGGCAGGCGACTGTACAAACCCCATGGGTTCGTGCTGGTTTTCCCTGATTTTCCCTGGATTTTCCTTGTTTTCTCTGTTTTCCTCTGATTTCCCTGATTTCCCTTGACCTGGTTTCCCTGATTTACCCCTGGTCGTGATTTCCTCTGGATTTCCCTTATTTTTCATGGTTTCCCCTGATTTTTCCTGATTTTCCCTTGGACTTCCTCAGATTTTCCCTGATTTTTCTTGATTTCCCCTGATTTCCCCTGGATTTCCCTAGATTTCCCTCATTTTCCCTGATTTTCCCATATTTTCTCCTTTCCCCACAGGATTTTTGCCTCCCTCAGATCCCACCCTCACTGTGGGTGATGCTTTGTGATTGCCCCACTTGAGGCTGCGCTAATCCGGTGAAAATTCCCTGGAAATGAGGTGAGGGATGGAATTTTGGATGGGTGCCCTCCATCCGTCATCCCATCCCATCCCTTCCATCCCATCCCATCCCATCCCATCCCATCCATCCCATCCTCCCATCCATCTCCCATCATCCCATTCCCATCCCATCCCACCCATGATCCCATCCATCCCATCCCATCCATATCCCATCCATCCCATCCATCCATCCCATCCCATCCATCCATCCCATCCCTGCCCATCCATATCCCATTCCATTGATCCCATCCCACCCATTCCCATTTTACACATCTACCAGCCGAAAACAGACTGGAGCGAAAATTCCTGGTTTTAGGGATACTGGGAGCCGTCCTGGATCCCAACACCGGATCCTGGATATTGGGAACCTTGAAATCCATGGATTTAAGGGGATTTTTTTGGACAGAAATGTGGTTTAATGCAGAAAGTCCCCATGCAGCCTCAAAATCACAGGAATTTGGGGTTTTAGGGCAGAATGTCCTAGGAAAGATGGGATCAGGAGCTGTTTTTCCAGCTGGGAATTGTCTGGGAGCACCCACGGGAGCCCTTGGAGGGCAGAAGGGATGTTTGGATGCGGGGATTTTTGGGGAATGTTGGAATATCCGACCGGAGGGGTGATCCCCTCGGGAAGGTGGCGGGGAAAAACGCAATCGCGGATCTCCAGGGAACGCAATTCCAATTCTTGGAGCAGCTCTAAGGAAAGCTCCGGGGACAGCGGCGACAACCTTAAAAGGGGTGACAGGAGCAGCTCCGGCGGTGGCAATCCCCCAAAAATTCCCTCCTTTGTCCGCCTCATTCCCGATATCCGCACCCTGGGTTCATCTCCGCCCTGCGGTGTCCCCAAATTCCACAGGGACGTGTCTTATCACCCCAAAAATCTTCTCCCGGGAAGGTTGGACGCGTTTTGCGGGGATGATGAGGGGTGAAAATCCTCCTTCCCTCGGAGGTGACCTTCCCTGGGGACGCGGAGATTCCGCCCGCGATCCCCTCAGGAAAGCGGCGCACGGAGCAGGTTATTTATAAATTCTGTAACTCCTGAAATCGAGCCGTGACTTCGGACAGACTGGGGGGGAAAAAGCAGGAAAAAAAAGAGGATTAAAAATAAGGAAAAAGAGAGGGATGTGGGCAAGCGAATGAGTCGAAAATAAACACCTCGGCAGCCTGGATGCGCAGGGGGATGAGTTTGGATTGGGAAATCACTCCAGAGGGGTTTTTCCAAAGCTTCCCGGTGCCCCAGAGGGTTGAGGGATGGAGGTGACACTGTGGGATTTTGTTTGGCCATTCCCTGACCCGAATCCTGCTGATTTTTAAATTTTAAGCCCGGCTTCCCCTTTGCCCATGAGGGGCACCCCATACCAGGCAGGGTGACATTCCCCGGAGCGCTCCGCACCATTCCCTCCTGGATTTACAGCCTCAAACCCCTCGGATGGGACAGCCCGGTTTGTCACCACCCGCTCCCGAGCGCCAGGGTGACACCGCCCGCCGCAGGGGACAGTGCGGATGGCACAGGCTGCTCCCACAACCCGAGATTTTCCCACATCCACGCGGCTCCCGGGGCTCGGTGAAATATCCACGCCGTGGGATGGTGAAATATCCCGCTCCTATCAACCTCCCCCGGGTTATTTTAAGCTTTTTCCCGGCTCGTGCTGCCATGGGACTCTCCGAGGAGCCCACGGAGCTTCTCCGCTCGTCCCTCCGCATTCCCCGCCCCGGCACCCCCGGCCCGTTCCCGAACTTTCATCTGTTCCGCGGCTCCGGGAAGCGGCTCCATAAATCACGGCAGGGCCGGGAAATAAAAATCGTTACGGTGATGAATGGGGGTTTTATTTCATTTTTACCGAGAGGGATCGCAGGGAAAAACCAGGGCAGAGTGGGAGCAGGGAAAAGGAGGTGATGAGTTATCCATCGGGGAAAATTGTGGGATAAAAGTGATGGGATGAGAGCTGTTGGGAGAGGAGGGGGAGAGTCCAGGGAATGACGAGGATTTCTTGCAGGGGTGGAGGGAGGATGGGAAGGTGTGAGGGTTTTCCACGTGGATCCACATTTTTTGGGGCACTGTGTGCACTGCTTAGGGTCGTGCTTGCCCCAGAAGGGTTTTCCTGGCCATGGGGTGGTTCAAATCTGTGAGGGAATGTTATCCCTGGATTTGGGGTGGGGGTGATTATCCAAGGGCCTTACCAGTGCCTGCAGCACCGACATCTTGTGGAACCCAAATCCTGCAGCACCAAAATCCCACAGAACCTGCATCCCACAGCATCCAAATCCTGCTGCACCCAAATTCTGAACCACCAAAATCCCACAGAACCTGCATTGCAGGGCATCCAAATCCCGCAGAACTCAAATCCTGCAGCACCCAAATCCCATAGAACCTACAGCACTCAAATCCTACAGCAGCTGCATCCTGCAGCACCCAAATCCTGCAGTGCCCAAGTTCTGTGGCACCCAAAATCTGTGACACCCAAATTCTGCTGCACCCAAATCCTGCAGCGCTGACATCCCCCAGCCCCTGCATCCTGCAGCACCCGCATTCTGCAGCACCCACATCCCAAAAATTCCCACACTCCAGCAATTCCTGCACCCCAACAATTCCTGCATCCTGCAGCACCCACATCCCAACAATTCCCACACCCCGACAACTCCTGCACAGCCGAAGGGCAGCTTTGCACGGAATGAGCTCAGGATTTGGCCCCGGAATAACGGGAATGGGAACCTGTGTTAATTAAACACCGCTGCTCCGAGTCACGGGGCATTTCCCGGGGATTAATGACCGGCTCCAGGACGAGGCAGTGATTTGGGACGGGGCCAGAAATCCCATTTACCCCAACCCGTGCCGAGTCCCTGCGCACACTTTGTGCCAAGGTCAGCAGCACCTCTTCCAGCCAATTTTGAAAATTATTATTAATAAGAATAATAAAGTGTTGGAAATGGATTTTCATCCCCGCCACGGTGATGCTGCCGGATTCCTGCAGAGAGATGGGGGGATGGATACCCCTGATATTAAAAAATGGAAATGGAAAGAGAATCCCTTTCCCCCAGGAGCCTTTTCCTGGCTCTCCCGGGGGCTGGAGGGTTTTGGGGACAATCCTCGGACTCTGCTGCAATTCCCACCGGGATTTGAGGGCCGGGAGGTGCGGGGAAGGGACGGGGCAAGGAAAAGCCTCTCCCGGCTGGAGCAGGATGCGGCCCCGGGCGGTTCTCCCTTGATGGATGTTTGCGGGTTGTCACGGCAACGGGAGAGCCGCGCTAATCCTCGCCTTGCCTTTCTTCAAAGGGAAAGAAAGTTTTGGGGCTCCTGACCGCGGGCGGGAGAGGGGCGCGGTGGAAGAGGGACCGCTGGAATAGGGGATTGGTGGGATCGGGGCTGCGGGAATGGGCAATGTGGAATGTGGGGTACCCGTCGGGATAGGCTGTCGGAAGGGAGAAATGAAGAGGTCCAGAGGTGATGGGCTGTGGAATGGGGGAAAAAGGGGGCCGGGGAATGTGGGAATCGGTGGATCGGGGCTGTGAATGTGGTATCGGTGGATCAGGCTGTGGGAATGGAGATCCTGGATAGGGCTCGTGGAATTGGGTAACCTGGATCGGGGCTGTGAGGGAGATCCGTGGAGATCGAGCTGGGAAGGGTATCCGGTGGGATCAGGGCTGTGGAACGTGGGGTACGGTGGGATCGGGGCTTGTGGAATGGGGGAATACGGTGGGATGAGGGCTGTGGGAATGTGGGGTATCCGGTGGGATGAGGGCTGTGGGAATGTGGGGTATCTCGTGGATCAGGGCTGTGGGAATGTGGGGTATCCGGTGGGATCGAGGCTGTGGGAATGGGGGAGATCCGGTGGGATCAGGGCTGTGGGAAGTGGGTTCTGGGATGATCAGTTGGAGATGTGTGATCCATGGGATAGGTGGGAATGTGGGATATCCGGTGGATCAGGCGTGGGGAATGTGGGTACGTGGATCGGCTTTGAATGCGGGAGATCGGTGGATCAGGGCTGTGGGAATGTGGGGTATCCGGTGGGATGAGGGCTGTGGGAATGTGGACCGGTGGGATCAGTGGGACATGGGTATGTAAGATGGGGAATGCAGGAGGACTCAGAGGGATCGGACTGTAGGAATGGGGGGAATGTGGGGTATCCGTGGAATCGGGGGTAGAATTGGGACTCAGTGGATTGGCGCTGCGGGAATGGTGGGGAATGCAGGCGGGATCTGGTGGGAATTGGGGGATATCCAGTGGAATCGGGTGCGGAATGTGGGGGGGAATCCGGTGGAATGGTGTTATCTGGGGCAGGGCTGGGGATGTGCAGGGAATGCTGTGGGAATGCTGTGGGAATGCGGGAACAGCACCGTGGGATGCTCGGGCTCTGCTGCCGCCGCTCCCACGCGTGTGCAGGGACACAAAAACACCCAAACACGCCGGGACCGGGAAAATTCCAACCCAACCCCAACCCTTCGATAGAAATCTGCCCTTCTCCTGCTCCGCATTCCCACGCGGCGCCGTGCGATCCGAAATGGAATTCCAAGGTCATTCCTCCTGTTTGGGATTGCTGGCTGTTTGTCTGCAGCCCCCATCTGTGTCCTTGCCTGTCCCTGCCGTGGGGACAATCCCGGTGAAGCTCCCGAGGGATCCCGAGCTGACCACAGGGATGCAGCTTTGGGGTGGAAGAGGATCCCAAAAACGCTCAAGAATTCCCAGGCGGAATCCAGGCCCTGGGCACACCCTGGCCGTGGCTCTGCCCCTCTCCCTGCCATCCCCAGATGATTTTCCTGGTGCCGGGAGGAAAATCCAGCGGGGAAAACATTCCCAGCTCATCCCTGTCCTGATCCAAACGGGAACTCAGCAGCCATGGCCATCCCTGCCCTCCCAACACACCCCTGCCCTCCAGGAACCACCCTACCTCAGGAACACTCTGCCTCTCAGGACACTGCCCCTCTCAGGGACCACCTGCCCTCAGAACCATCTCTGCCCTCTCAGGGACCATCCCTGCCCTCCCAGGAACCATTCTGCCCCTCAGGGACCATCCTGCCCAGGACATCCCTGCCTGACACCTCCTCCAAACCATCCTCTGCCTTCCATGGACCATCCCGCAACCCCGCCTCCAGGAACCATCTGCCTCCTGACCATCCTCTCCAGACCTCCGCCTAGGACCTATCCCTGCCTTCCAGAACCATCCCCGTCCTCCCAAACCCTGCTGGAAGCCCAGCCCTGCTCCGGAGCCTCTCCCGCTGCCGAGCTGCTCCTCCCGCTCCCTCCTTTCTCCGGGAAGTTTTACGGCCGCTCTCTGTTTGTGATTAATCATTTGGGTTTAATTGCCGCTGCTTCGGCTCAGCCAGGAGCGGATTCCTCTTGGCTGCGCCCCCCAGGGTGGAGAAGCCCGGAGCGGGAGCAGCCCCGCAGCAGCAGCGGGAGGGGAAGATTTGGGGTGCCAAAGGGGAAGATTTGGGGTGGGATCAGGATCTGGATGTGACCTGGCGTGGCGATGGACACGGGGACAGCCCATCTTTGTGCCCGGGTGCAGAGGGGACAGCCCGGTGACCCGCAGGCACCGGCAGCGGTGGCAGCAGGGGATATAAAAGGCCGCCCTACTTAGCGGGGTTTACGTAAGGATGGGAAAACAGACGGGAACGGGAAAGTGAAGCTCGGAGCGCTCTTCGCAGGGGAATCCCTGTTGATGGGTGAGGTGGCACCCGGGACCGCTGTGACACCCGCGGGGCCGCCACCCCCTGCTTTGTCCTCAGCGTGGCCCCGCCGCAGTGGCGGAGGGTCCCAGGCATCGGCTGCCTCATCACTGGGGGCACTACCCCCTCCTGTCCCCTTACCGCTCTTATCGCTAATTAACACCCGTTCATTAATTCACTGCCTCTCTGCATTCAGCCTCCCCACGTGGGTGGGCCGAGTGCTGCCGGGGTGATTTGGGTCTCGCGGGTGATTCCCACAATCTGGGTTGATTTTGGGGTCTCGGCGTCTCGGGTATGGGTCCCCCGTATTGCTCCCACATCGGGGGGGATTGGGGCTCGCAGGTCATTCCCACTTCGGGTGATTTGGGGTCGCAGGTCATCCCTATTCATTCCACTCCCCAATTCGGGTTGATTTTGGGCCGGGCAGTCATTTCCCACATCTGCGGTGATTTGGGGGTCCGCGGCAGTTCTTCACACATCGTGTGAGGTTGATTTTGGGGGTCTCGCAGGTTCCCCCATTCGGGTGTTTTGGGGGTTCGCAGTTTTCACATCGGTATTGGGGCCGGCGTCATTTCCCAATTCGGGATTGGCTGAGTTTGTGGGGCTGTGGGGGCGGCAGTCATTTCCACATTCGGGGGTATTTTGGGGTCTCCGGTCATTTCCCCCTTCGGGTGATATTTGGGGGTCTCGCAGGTCATTTCCCACATTCGGGGGTGATATTGGGGGTCTCGCAGGTCATTTCCACATCGGTGATTCGGGGTCCGCGTCATTTCCAATCGGGTGATTGGGTCTCGCAGGTCATCTTCGAACACATTCGGGTGATGGTGCCGCGAGGTATTTTGGGGAGCTCCAGCACATCCCAAACCCCTTGAATCGCCGCGATCCGCGGGAACTTTCCCCTGCCCGGCCCGCTGTGACCGCCGGGCTGGAAAGGAGCCTGGAGAGCGGCACCTCGGGCCAGCAGGTTCACTCCCCTTATGGAAAGGCATGTGCGATGTGTTTATTCCTGTCGGAGCCCTTGGCCCGCGGCAGGCAGCGGGATTAACCCGGGAGGAGCGGGCACCTGCTGCCAAACACCCCCGAGAGGCGCGAGGGCTGGTTTTGGGGGGCTCCGGCCCACGGGGGAGGACTAGGGGGTCGCGCTGGAGGCAAAGGGGTGAGGGGTGGGTGCTCTGCAGCATTTCCCCCCTCTGTCAGGAGCAGCCACTGAGGGGAATTGAAGCGGAGGAAAGGGAAGAGAAATCCCTGGAACCGCTTTTGAGCTCCGGGAGCGGAATTTTGGGATGGACAGGCAGCAGATTCTGTCTCAGCCTGGCTGCTCCTCGGCCGGGGCGAGCAGAGAACACTAGGAATTGGGGGAGGATGTCCTTAAAACCCCATTTCCCTACTCCGGAGGGACACAGGAATGACCCCGAATGACCAGCGGGGCCACTCTAAACCTTCCCCGGGCGCCGAGCGCTGCCCCCGGCCGGATCCAGGCGCTGCCAGCCCCCGGAGCTCCCCGGCCGCGCCGCAGAAACACTCGGAGCTGCTCCATCCCGCTCAAAGGCGGCCGAGGTGGCCGGCTGGTGGCACAGCAGGTTAATGTCGCCGTGGCCTCGGGGCTGGCGGTGGCACCGGGCCAGGGGAAGCAGCGGGGACCGCCTGTTCCCTGATCGGCACGCTGACCCCTCGAGCTCGTTAATTATCGCAATTGGTGATTGGCATTCATCACCGGGCTGCTCTGCAGGGCCCTGGGCACCTTGTGGGCACCTTGTGGCCATCCCGCTGCCCTCTGGCCACTCCTCCGGCCCCTTCCACGTCCATCACTGCCCGCTCCTCGCTGTCCACCCGGCTCGTTCCATTTTCCATGGAATTCCGCACAATTATCCCTCTCACTCCCCCTCCATCCACCTGCCCAGGTGTTGCTTCGGGGCTCAAAGGGATTTTGTTGATCCTCTCTGAGCTCCAGGTTATCCTCACCCTCCTCAAGCAGGCAGGAGCGGCACAAATCCCAGTTTGGACCTGCCCTGAGCATTCAGGAGCAGCCTGGGGAATCTTCCGACCCCCATCCCGCTTACAAAACCCGGCGATATCGACAGAAAAACGCTTTTTTTTTCAGGATGGCTGTGCCTCGCCCAGCAATCTGTCCCTCCCGAGAGCACGGTCCTGTCACAGCGCCCCCCCGAGGTCCGAGTGGAGCCTGGAGCGGCACCAGTCCCCGGGAGAGCTTGAATCACTCGGCGATGGCAGCAGCGTGAGTCACCGCAGCTCCGCCGCCACCCAGCCATAAACAGCCGTTCCGGCTTAGGAGCCGCGTCCCAGTTTCTCGCGCTGTTTACATTGATCCGCCTTCCAGGCTCTGCTTTGCTCCAGTTTTTCATGTAATTTCACCAGCCATTAGCCCAGAACGCAGCTCTGCCCCTCCCGCACTTCGCAGCAGTTTTTTTCCTTTTTTCCAAATTCCAATTTTTTTCCGTCCCCCCTTAATGTCTCATTTAATCACTGCAGCGAAAACTCGAGTTTTTGGTCCCTCACACGGCGACAAAAGCAGAGCCCAGGGTGTGTCCCCCAAAAAAAAAAGCCCAATTATGGTCAAACCGCCACAAAACCTGTCCCGAGAGCTTCTTTGACCTTCTGGAAGCCTCGAGCTGCTGCTCCAACCCCCTGGGAACGACCCTCGGTTCCCCGGATGATTCACCGGATCCTGAGGGGCCTGGGTGAAGGGGCGGGGGTTGGATTTTTTCCGCGCTGAGGGAAAATGAAAACGCTGAGGCACAGAAAGGCTCTCACTTCCCTAAAAAATTATTTATAGCGCCCAGAGTTTTTGGGGTCAGCGGGTGCTCTGAGCCTCGTGCAGCCGGAGGAGGGGGGAAACTGAGGCACGGGAGTGCTAAAATCGGTTTTAAGGAGTTTGGGGAAGGCTTGAGTGTGCTCTGAGAGGGGTGGAAGTGGGGACACAGGATGGGGACATCCGAGAGCTGATTTCCAGGACGCAAAACCTCGGGGAACAGGGAAAAAAATAACAAAAAAAATCTTGGAATAAATAAATAAAATGGGATTCTGCTGTTCCAAAGGCTCGGAGAGGAGTCAGAGCTGCCAGTCCCGAGCTCCAGCGCGGCTCCCTCGGGGCTCGGCCGCGGTGACAAGGAGCGGCCAGGCGGGGACACGGGGCCGGGGCGAGCGGGGACAGCGGCGCCGTGTCACGCCAAGCGCGGCTCCTCGGGGGCTGCCAGAGCCCCATGAGCGGCAGCTCCGCGGCACCGCCAGAGCCCGGAAAAAATGCCCAAATCCCGCCCAAATCCCGCTTGTCCCAAAAGCAGCTGTCCCCCGGCCAGGTCCGGCGACTTTGCCGCGGGTTTGGAGGCTCCGCTCATTAGTTGCGACCTGATTAATTACACTGCTGCCTCCTCTCCCAAACAGATCTGGGTGTCCAGGCGCTAATGAACAACTCCGGCAATTAATTGCAAGGGTGAGACCGCTCCTAATTAGGAGCAGATTTAGGGAAAGAGTGCGGGGAGAGCTCTTGTTGGTCGCCGGTCGCCTCCGGCCGAGCGCGGGCTGCGGATTCCAACCTGTGGGACCTTTAATGAATAATTAAGAAGCTGATTAAGCCCGAGCTCGTGTGCTGCCGGGGGTGAGGAACCGGGAATGCCGCTGTGGGTTCGTGACAGCGATTCTGGCTGGGGAATTGGGCGGGATTCACCGGGATCCACCGGGATCCAGCCTGGCTGGGAGGGGTTTTGCTGCCAGGGGAGGAGGTGTGAGGTGCCCAGCGATGTCGAGGAGCTCCAGCGAGGGCGCAAAGCTTTTCCCCGCTGCTTCTAGATTCCCAAAATACGCTGAAATATCGGGATTTTCCGGTGTGTTGTCAGAGTGGCACCCGGGGAGGGACAGGGCTGTCCCTTTCGGATGTTTGGGTGCTCCAGGCTGGGCTCGGCCTCTCCTGGATGTCCCTGTCCCATCCCAAGGACAGGGAGATGCTGCATCGGTGTCCGCCTGTTCCCTGTCCCCTCCCTGTCCCCGGCCAGGCTGGGCCCTCTTTGCTGTGGATTCCCGGTGAATTTTGGGGAATTTTCCACTTTTCCTTATGGATCTCCCTTTCTCGGAGCAGAACCCCCGCTCTGTGCCGGTGCCGATTCCGGGTCACGGATGACAATCTATCCATAAAGGATGGGGATGGATGAGCTGGAGAGGAGCTCCCGGGAAAAAAAAAAAACCAGAGGGAGGGTGCGGGGGGAGGAGGATCCCTCCCAAAACACCGGGAATGGGGTGCTGCACCCATGGGATAGGGATTGGAGAGATCTGTAGAATTGGGAATCTGTAGGATTGTAGGATTGGGATGCTGTGGGTTGAAGTTTGAGGGTGCAGAGATCTGGGGGAGGTGTTGGAGGCCGGATGCAAATCCATGTCCAGGTGTGTCCTGTGTTCAGACACATCCAGGTGTGTTTCCTGAACCAAACCTGTGTCCAGGTGTGTTCCCAGGTCCGAATCTGTGTCCAGGTGTGCTCTCTGTCCCAAACTGGCAATCCAGGTGTGCCCCAGATCCAAATCTGAGTCCAGATGTGCCCCCTGAACCAAACCTGCAATCCAGGTGTGTTCCCAGATCCAAATCCGAGTCCAGATATCAAACCTGCAATCCAGGTGTGTTCCCAGGTCCAAACCTGTGTCCAGCTGTGCTCTGGGTGATTCCCATAAGGAAATTTGGTGATGGAAATGCAGCTGGGATTAGACCCTCCCAGTGTAGGGGGTTTCAGTGGGGTGGCAAAGGGCCCCTGGGCTGATCAGGCATCTCAAGGGGATTTCTGGCCAGGAGACATCAGAGCTCCTTTCAGGGCCTAAACGAGACTCCAGGAGAGCTGGAGAGGGCTGGGGCAGGGATGGAGGGACAGGACAGGGATGGGGTCACTGCCAGAGGGCAGGGATGGATGGGATTTTGGATGGGATTCCTGGTGATGGGAGGGTGGGGAGGCTGGGATGGATTCCAGAGAAGCTGTGGCTGCCCTGGATCCTGTTCAGTGTCCAAAGCCAGGCTGGACGGGGCTTGGAGCACCCTGGGATGGTGGAAGTTATCCCTGCCATGGCTCTGGGGGATCTTTACCATCCCAACCCATTCCGGGATTCCACGACTGGTGCAGCATTCCCCGGCTGCGATTTGGGATCCCCGGAGCTCCTTCCCGTGGTTGTGACCCCACCGAGCCCGGGTTTGCAGGGGGGGACCCACACCGGAGCAGAACCCGCGGGGATCCGCAGCCTCCGCGCTCCTCCCCGAGCTGCGCGGGGCTCGTTCTGCTCCGCCGAGCTGAGAATCGGCTGCGGATCCAACTCTGGAGCAGCGCGGTGGGAACAGACTCTGCTCGCAGGCAGGAGCTGTGGGCAGCGCCGCGAGCAGACGGGGAGGAGGAGCGGGAGGAGGAGGAGGAGGAGGAGAAGGTTCACAGCCTCGGGGCCCGCTGGCTGCAGCCGCTGGCTCTGCTGGAAAACCGAGCCAGGGAGGAATCCGGGCAGGCAGAGACTCCCTGGGTGCGGCCAGGAGGGGTTGAGAGGGATCGGACCCTCAGCCCGACCCACAGCCCTCGCACGATCCCCCCGTGACGAACATCCTCCCTCCGGTTCTCCCTGCGCTCCTGCTCCGCTGCAACCCCCGGCTTTCCACCCCAAATCCTGCGGACACCGAGCAGCTGCAGCCCGGCAGAGCAGTGTCCAGCCTGTGGACAGATCAGTGCCCAGCTGAGGGCAGAGCAGTGTCCAGCCTGAGGGCAGAGCAGTGTCCAGATTGTGTACAGATCCGTGTCTAGCCTGTAGGCACATCCGTGTCCAGCCTGTGAGCAGAACAGTGTCCAGATTGTGGACAGATCAGTGACCAGCTTGTGAACAGTGCCCAGCCTGTGGGCAGATCAGTGTCCATTGTGTAAGATCAGTGTCCAGTCTAGCAATCCGAATGTGGTGCAGCCATGTCTAGCTTACGGACAGATCAGTGCCCAGCCTGTGGACAGATTGGTGCCCAGCCTGTGGGCACATCAATGTTCAGCCTGTGGACAACATCCAGCCCATGGGCAGATCAGTGTCCAGATGTGGACAGATCAGTGTCCAGCTTGTGGACAGATCAGTGTCCAGCTTGTGAACAGTGCCCAGGCTGTGGGCAGATCAGTGCCTGGACTGTGGACACACCAGTGCCCAGCTTATGGAGAGATCAGTGTCCAGCCTGTGGACAGATCAGTGTCCAAATTGTGGGCACATCCGTGTCCAGCCTGTGAGCGCAGGTCGTTAAATGGACAGATCGGTGCCCAGCCAGTGGACAGATCAGTGTCCAGCCTTTGGACACATCAGCAGCTCTTTGTCCCTCGTTATCAGCCGAGCAGCAGCAGCCCCGCGGTGCCGGGACGTGGATCCGGCCGGGATCGCCGCTTCAGCGGGGTGTCCAGCGGGAAAAGGGAGCCGGGGAAGGGCCCGGGGCGAGGCAGAGCCCGCCCGGAGCTGCTCCCTCCCCGCTCGCACCCAGCAGGAACCGCTGTCAGGAAGCAGAAGTTCGTTCCTTCCCTTTCGCTCCCCACTCAGATTTTCCAGTGACCCAGCACTGATGGAAACTCGGCTCACTGCTGCGCTGTTTTTTCTCTCCGGCGTAGGTTTTGTTTGGTGTTGTTTGTTTTTTTTTTTTTTTTTTTTTTCTAGATTTCCCGCTGTCTCCGCCTGAGTGACCGTGGGGGACAAAGCATCACCTTG
>VKON01004140.1:0-12560 GCA_009741485.1 Malurus cyaneus samueli
TCCTGTCCCTGCTCAGCCTCCCTTCCCCTGCAGGTCTCCAGCGGCAGCCGGAGAGTCCGGGAAGCTGCAGAATCGGGAGGGTAGGAGACGGCAATGGGACCTTGGAGAACGAGCTTTTGGAACTCAGAGAAGTTTTTCGAGAGTTCAGGGAATTTCTTTGCTCATCACAGCTGCCAGGTAACAGCTCCTGGAGGGGGAGTGGAGGTGTCTCCGCTCCAAAAAAATTCCAAAAATCTCGTGGTAGCCCAGATTGGAGCTCCAAGGGCAGCTCAGAATGTACCTGGGAGCAATCAAACAGGAATGAAACAAACGAGAATAAAATAGTGGAGCTTCTCTGGGTGTGCGGGGAACGAGGTGGGGACTTGGTGTCCAGTCCCAGCTCTGATTCCATTTTTCAGGGGCTGAGGGATGCAGGATCTGTCCCCAGGGCTGGACGCTGGGAGGGACCAAGTGCTACTGGATCTCCACTGGATACGGCTCTTGGAACAAGAGCCGGGAGGACTGCGGGGATCGAGGGGCCGAGCTGCTGCTGCCGCGGGATCGGGATGAGCTGGTAAGGGAATGATGGTGTCGGGGAGGTGGGATGGACCCGGGGCTGGGGGCTGGAGGCACCCCGGGAATGGTGAGTGGGTTCCCAAAATCCTGGGATCAGCCCCCACCCCGTGTCCGAGCCCTCCCGGGTGCCTCTGGCAGAGCGTGGGGGACACGGGTGGGGCTCAGTCCCGGGATGAGGACGGAGCCCGTTCTGCGGTGACCACCCATGGCCTGTCAGCGCCACCGCTTCTCCTTCCCCCGAGCCAGGAACTCCTCAATGAAACCCTGCAGAAATCTGGGCGCCACTTGTGGATCGGGCTCTGGGTGCCATCGGCCAGGGTGGGCTGGACGTGGTTGAACGGCTCCCGCCTGGACCGGCACCGGTGAGTCCCGGGGCAGGGCTGGGGGTCGGGAGTGGCCGAGGGACCCCAGGGGTAACCCGGGCTCCCTCCTGCTGGACCTGCAGGTTCCATCTGGATCCCGGGAAGACACCTGGAAAATGTGGGGCAGTCAGGGGCAGAAGCATCGTCTCTCAGGAGTGAATCGGAGTTGCAAGTGATCTGTCAGAGAGAAGCTGCCAAATTCTGATCTGGGGCCGGGAGAGAGGCTCGGGGGGATGGGGGAGCCCGGTGGGGTTTGCGGGAGCCAGGTGGGGAACTGTGTGGATGAAAACGCAGCGAGGGCGTGGATAAAGAGGAACAGCCATAAAAGCTTCACAGCATTCAACAGTACTGATTTGATGCTTTTAACTTATGTCTTAATCGATGTCTTAACAATTTCACAGAGCGACAATACGTGGCAGCATTTAACCTGACTTAATCCATAATGTAACAATTAAACAGAGCAATTACACTTGACAACACTTACCTGACCTGTGTCTTAGAAGTTGGAAGTAGAAACTTAAGAGTGGAACAACATTTAGCAGTATTTAACTCGGTTTATAACTCTAATCTCCGGAGAGCAGCAAACGGGAGAGCTCCCGGCTCGAAGAGGCGTCACTGCGGGGGAGGTCGCTGCTCCAGAAGAGCTCCAAGGGTTCATTTTGGAGTGCTGTTTATCGGGCCCCAAGAGATGGGATTTAGTCATAGCAAAGTTTCATCCTGGCCACAGCTGCGTGCTTGCTTAGAAAGTGTGAGACAGAAGTTGTTGCAATTCAGGAGAAATCGAGTGTGTAGAGGTGGTATGCTTTAGGAAATCAGGAGCTCGCAGGCAGCGAGCATGCCTGGGGGAGCAGCGGCGTTTTGCCAAGTATTATGGAGATGCACAGGTGGGAGGAACAAGGAGACTTGGAACGGAGCACGGGGACCGAAATCTCGCGTGCTGCTGCCGATGCAAGCGCTCCGCGGTTGGGGCACAGCGAGACGCGCAAGCCGTCCTCGCTGTGTCTAGATCATGGTGCTGATTGGTGCCTCGCTGTCGACGCCCTAACGACCCGCTCTCCATGCACCGCTCCTTAGTGGCTGTATTCGCTTGACACAAGCACAGCACGCACCATTGTGCCTCCCGAGCCGACGTTTGGATCACCTAGAGTGATCTCCCAAACGGGAGATTTTTGGTTTTGCAAGAACGACAACTTTCTCCAGTTCCTCTCGCGCTCCTCCTCTTCGTGCTCCTGCAGGTCGCGCTCACACCGCGCTGCGGCGCGGACAAAGAGGCGGATCTGCTGCCTTTGCAAGAACACGAGCTGCTAAGCGGCTAGGTCTCACGCGGCCGTGACCCGCAGAGGAGCTCCGCGGTTCTGCACGCTGACGTGGCTGAGCTGGGATCGGGAGAGCACCCGTGGCAGCACCTCGTTGCACCAACAGTGTCCCCGAAGAAGTGTGTCTTGTTCTAGGCAGCAAACAGCGTGTGGAGCCTCTGCGTGCTTATCGTGCGTCCGTTGTTCTTCTTACCGAGCTGAGCAATCAGGCTTGCCCTGCGGCGTCAGAGGGTGAGCCTCTGGGCGGGGGAAGTTCCGATATGTCGCCTACAACGGCTCTCGTTGCTCCAAACCCACAAGTGCTTTTTCGTCATGCCTTGACGTCCGTCTGCGAGGCAACCTGCTTCCGCACGCTATAGCTCGTGGGTACGACGGAGTGGTTCGCACGCGGCCAGGATACCTCGCTCTTCCGCTGAGGTCGTGCACCCTCTCGGCAGGAGCCGGTGCCGGAGCAGCGCTAGCTCGTCCCGGTTGCTGTCGGGTTTAGCACAGAGCGTGGCCTACTCTGTCCCCGCGACTGTTCCCGTCTCATGCGGGGGGGCTGGGTCAGCCCTGTGCGGGACGCGCAAAAGGTTCGACGTCCGGGCATTGAGTGGGTGACGTCCCAGCGGAATGAATTTTTGGTTTTGCCAAACCCTCCAAAGTAAACAGCCTAAACTTCTTGCTCTATCGCTGTGGACCTACACAACAGGACGGCGTGTCCCGTGCCGCTGGGGAGAGTTACTAAGGGGCAAGAGGTGCGGTCTGGTTCAAACAAGAGCCATCGTTGTGCCTCGATAATCGCTCTGGTCCTCTGCGCAGGCGAGACCGCACGTGGTGCGCAGCAAACGCTAGATTTGCGTTATCTCGCCCCGTGACCAGAAGGCAGAGCGACACTCCTCGTGTGATCAGACCGGCGGGAGACAAGCCCGGTCCGTGCTCACCCTCAGCAGCCTCGCGCTCCCGGTGAGTGCCCGGCTACTTGACCCTCGTTGTCTTGGCAGGGAGAACACTCTAATTTGCTCTATGCAGGGTCGATCAACTGCTTGGCCTGCAAAGGCTCCCGTCAAGCGGCCTGGTTGCTTGTCGCCACCTCAGTCACCTTTCATGTTGCGGTCTCGTCAGATGGGAAAACACATGCCGAGGCAAAGGCTTCTTTCGAAAGGAGGTGAGGTATGTGGATCTTATGTGACTCTCGCTGTCGCTTGGAGATAGATGTGCCCGTCGCTTTCATGCAGACCTGGTGCTGGGCTCATTGTCCTTTCTTGCGCGAGAAAGGCAGCACACCGTAGGCAGCACCTACCCCAATTTTTGCACTCCTAGTCACTTTCTCCCACGAGAAATATCTTGTTCTGTGTCCTGGCACTTTACATGTTATACCCAGCCCTGTATTTATTATCTCCATTGAACCATTTCTGTATCCTAGTCACCTGTGCTGCCACAGAATGTGACTTGGGTAAGACAGGTGCCAATAAGTGCCCATGTTGGATGTGACCCACAGGACCATTCCCAAAGGGTTCATGGAGATCCTCGTGGGTCCCGTCCGAGTGCGAGGATTCTGTGATGCGGCCATGGCGTGTGTGACACCACTGTTACGGTGCCAGTCTGCTGCTATCGATGCCTTCCTCATTATTTCATTGCTTGTCTAGGCTGACCCAACCATCGAATACATTACCACCGCTACTGTGCCCAAAATCGTTCTGTCACTTCCTGAGCTGTGCTGTGGCTGGAATGGGAATGCGGGGGTGGACCGTCCCTTTTAATCGGAGCCCGCAACTGAGAGCATCTTGCTGGCAGCTGTTTGTCGTGGCTAGGCTCCGCAGGTTTTGCTCGGTGACACCCCGGGAGCGTCGCTTCTCTGTTCGCACCGATCCTGCGTGGGGCGCAGGGACACCGGCAGGACCGAGCCGGCAGCGCCCTCCTGAGCCTGCGACGCAGCGGGGATCTCTCACCATGGGTCTTTTAAACTACGATCGTGGTTGTCAAACTGTTCCGAGGCTGAACTCCAAAAGGCTTTCTCAGCACTGCTGATGTCCAGTAACCGACGTGCTCTTTGTGCCAAGCCAGAAGATCGCAGCTGTGAGCTAAAAGAGTGAATTCTTACTTCATGGGCTGTAAGAGCTCCGCACTCTCAGAAGAGATCAGCAGCCAGGGTTACACTCTTGCCTCAGGCACAAGAAGCCACTTGTCACAAGCAGGAAGGTGCCACTGGTGAGAGTGCAGTGGGTGAATATGTGGAGAATGGAGTCTGCTCCAGTCATTGGAGTGTGAAGAGACCCCATGGTCCCTAGGACAGATCAGCAGCTGGGGATAAAAAGGAAAGAACCTTCATTAGATTTTGGGGTGAGTGCAGGGACATCTGTGACTGAGATAGGGGACAGTTGTCACCCAAAGCACAGCTGGCAGTATTTGTCTTGCAGGCGGCTTTGTTCCCAGCGGGAGGGTACATGGCCAGCGTGTCGTGGCCTCATGCTTCTGTAGATTGCGCTCGACGAACGCCGCCTAGGCGGCCATACCCATCGCATGCCAGGCCTCGGGGATGTTTCTCCTGGTGTTGGTGTCCCCATGACCATTGTCCCTGTTTGTCCCCCTGGTCCCTGTTCTGTGTCCTGTCTCTTGTCTCATCCCTGCTCTCGCTCAGTGAGGGGCCCGGGCTGGGATCCTCTGCTCAAGGCGGAGCAGCCCCATCCTTTCAGGCCAGCGGCTTCTTGCTATTCATTATTAGTGTCTACTTCCTCCATCTGGCTACACATGCAATTTTGGTTAGTTTTGGTGCCAACATCTCGCTCGCATCATCCTCGTGCTTATATCTGCTTCTTGTTTCTGGTGTTGCCTCTTTGCGATTGGGTGTGTCCTTGGCTGTTTTGTCAGGTAAGGGAGGGGCAGCTGCCTTGGCCCAGCCCCTGAGGCATAGTGGGGTCCCTGCTTTCTCGTCGTGTCGAGGTTGGGCTCCTACAGGCAGCTCACTCGTGTCTTCCTCCACCCTCCGCAAGAGGGCTGTGCATGAGGACTTCCAGTAAGTACATCCAGTTACCAGTGTAGCTGGTCTCTTGCAGCCGCTGGCCTTGTCCCCAGGCTGGCGTGGGGAGATCTCCAGGCACCGCGGCTATCTGGTACTTCCTCTGTTTTTGGCAAAGAGGAGGCACCATAACCTGGGATGAGGCTTCCTGCTCGGTTCTACTCTTGATGCTCTGCGCAAGAAAACCTCCCTGGCCGTGCTCAGGGACTGGGAAATGGTGAGTGAGGGGTGTTGGGGGACCGAGGGGTACTGCCCGCTTGGGGGCGCATCACCCCGAGTGTCTGCAGGCACTCCCTCCTCTTCATGTATTCCAGCGAGAGGAAGTGGTCCATGCATATCACCCTGTTGCGTGCCACCAGGACGAAGCAGGCCATTCACTGGGTCGGGCTCTGCGCAGACGTGGCACAGCGGAGACTGCAGCAAGTTCCCACAGAAGGTGGTACTCCTCGTTTGGCGAGCAACGCTTATGCTCCTTTTCAACTTCCTTCTGCTGTCTTTCATCCTGGTCATGGGTCTGCTCTGACTAGAGCGTGCGGCTCACTGGATCGCACAGCAACGGGGGCCGCTCGTGGGGAAAAGTTCTACACAGGGACGCAAGGAGGGCATCTAGTGTTCCCACGTGCCCTCCTCTCTCGCGTTCCAGCGCGGAAGCTAGTTCCTCGGCTCTCCCTGCAGGGTTGCCTTGCCTCGCCTGGACGCGTGAGCAATTGGTACTGCGAAGGAGGGCAGCACGGTGTCTCCGTGGGTGCTCCAGTCGCGTGCTGCACAAAGAAGAGCATCCATTCTCCCGACGAGAGATTGTTAGCTCTTTGTGCGCAATGACACTATACCCTATAATTGACTCATCCTCGCCTGACGTCTAGCACGTGCCATCGAACCGCCAGTGGAACATTTCAACGTGTGCTGAAGACGCGGGCTCTGCCAAAGGGAGCGTGTTACTTCCATTGGCTGATCTCGCTGCGATATTCTCAGGCAACCTCTCGTGCTCCTTGTGCCGCTCAGTCACTGCTCGCTATACACAGCATTGGGGATGTCCTTCCTCAGCCACAGTGTCTGCTTTGCACTGACCCTCAGGGTTTGCTCTAAGTGTTGGCTCAGTGTCTTGTCTGGGGTCACCCCAGTGCCTGTTCTCATGAACATCTCAGTGCTCTGCTTCTCAGGGGGCAAGATGAACCATGCGCAGAGCTGGGAGACTCTATCGTGGACCATAGGCTGCTCTTTGGTGCTAGCCATAGCTTTGTCTCCCGCTGACATGAATTTTTGCCTTTGGCCTGAAACACTCTTCTAATCATCCTTGGATTCGAGCAGTTTCTCTTGCACTTTGTATTTATACTCTGTCTATGTATATGGATTCGCATCCCAGTGGGTACAATCCTGAAAGCTGTACTGCCTTAGGAATGGGACCTTACTGGGATAAGGTGTCAGTAATGCCAAGGCTGTGATTTGACCCCACAAGGGCCATTCTCTTAAGGGTTGGACTCGATCCTTGAGAGTCCCATTCAACTGAGAGGATTCTGTGAGAGGTCCCTGTGTCACTCCCATCAGGATTTACGGTGCCATGATGGCCGTTATTCTTGATGTCATTTTAATTTTCTTAATTTTTTATTAAATGATTGTGAAGTATCCCACTGTCCCTCGGCACGGGCAGCCCCGTCCCTTCCCTGCTCCCCTTCCTCTCGATTCCATCCCGGCTTGAGAGGCCTTGAGAGCTGCGTTGGGGGCCGTTGGGGTGCCCCGGGGCTGCGCCCCCGAGCCGGGGCCCCTTCCCAGTGCTCCCAGTCTGCCCATGCACCCTGGAGCAGCCAGCGAGGGCTTCAGCTGGGCCGGCACAGAGGCGCTGCTGGGGGTTCCACCTCAGTTTGCTTTGGTTTGTTCTTCCCAGCCTGGGGAACAGCGATCTGGGGAGTTTTCTGCCAGCACCTCCTCCCTTCCTCCGCTCAGCCCGAGGGGTTTGGGGCTGTTTTCCCTTCTTGGGGGAAATCTAAGCGATGCAGGGCTGAGGGAAATTGTCCTTTAATCTCCCCTCTGACCAATCAGCGTGCGGGACTGAGGAGTGGCAAGAGATTGAGCCAATGGAAGTGAGGGGCAGGCTTCGAGGGGGTGATTCAGCCAATGGGAGTGAGTTTTGGGCCTTGCACAGACTACATAAAGGGATCCCTGAGGGGACCAGAGCTCACCTGAGGCGTTCTTCAAGTGTCAGGTGTGGAAAGACTCCAGATTGTCCCGGGTCGTGCATGAGGCCAGGGAGCCGCTGTGGGTGAGTCCGGGATGGAGCAGGGACCCCCCTGCAGCCCCGGCAGGACCCCGGGCTGGAGCGGGGGATGCCTGAGAGAGACCCTGAGCCCGTGCGAAGCCCCTGCAGAGCCGTGGAAGTTGGTGCTTTTCTCTCGGTAGTGTCTCGCCCTTTGGCCTTGGGCGAGAGCTTGCTCGCCGCGTGCGTGGCAAACCACGGGCGAAAACCAGAGCGCTCTTCTCTCTTACAAAACCGGATGAGGCTGGGTACCTCCTCCTCTCAGGGCGAGCAAGACCCGGACATAAGTTGCTCATGGCGTATGTACTGTGCGAGAGACAACGAGGAGCCACGCACTACGTTGGTTCACGCCCTCCTGGCACAACAAGTTTAGTTTCGGCCACAAACAAGAATATTTTAGCTTTGCTACCAACAACATCCTAAACTATTTGTTCATATAGTTCTCATGCGACTTGCGTGCCAAAGGCTCGAGGCGGCGTTGGCTGCGCTCTTCATAAATGTGTGGCAAGTCTCTTTCTGAGAACCGTGCGTGGAATATTCTCGCCTCAGCGTGAGCAAACATGCTTCCGCACGCTTATTTCGATACAGCGAAGGCATGAGCACACTCCGTGGTCAGCACTACGTCTGCCCGAGTTATTGCTAGAATCCCCCTCGGATTATTCTAATTGTATTTGCAATATACACCGTTCATACTTTTGGACCATCTATCTCGCTTGCCTCGCAAGCGCTCACCGCGTTGGGGTAGTCCAAAACGCATTTACCATAAGTCGCTCCTTTTGGTTTAACGATATACAGATTTCTGTTATCTCCTGACTTCGGTAGTCTCAGTCTTCTTAACTGGTTTTGGTTTCTACGCCCGCTATTTATCTGGGTAGCGTAGAACAATTAGGGGGCGAGCACCAGGCCGTGGCAAGGGCACCATTCCGCAAGGAGATTGACTCTCCAGTGCGGAGGACATTTTTTGGTTGTGCAAACGAGCATCCATTAAATATTCTGCCTCTTCCTCATCTCACGCTTGAATCCATGCAAGCCGCCTCACGCGTGGGAACAAGGGGGCACAAATGTCGTGCTTTTGCAAGAGAAGTGGTTCCCATCCAGGCCCAAGCCACAAGGATGCTGGTAGTGTCTCGCTCGCGCATTGCACCGCTTCTGCACTCCGTCTGTGGGCCTGTGTCGACACAGGGGACGACTCATTACGATGCAGAGTAGGCCGTGGCGTCGCATCATGCCCACTCAAGATTTTCTCCCATCGCTACAGGAGACTTGTTTATAGTGTTGCCAAGAGCCCACATATCCTACTAAATGTGGCTCATAAATCTCGCCTTGCTGCCAGTCGCTCCGACGCGTAGCCCACATCTTGCTGACGGGGACACCGAGTAGATAGCGCGCGCACATACGTGGAGCTCATTCTCACAAGAGGTGGTCTGGATGATCCTACTACGAACGCGTGAGCAACCGCTTCTGCACACAGGCATCAATCGCTCACTCGCCGGAGGCAATGGCTACACCTCGTGGACTGCAACCTCCCAGTCACCTCGCCAACCCGAAGCGCACCCTAGGATCCCCATAATCCCAACGCAGGATCTAACCCTATGTCGTCTTGCACCCCACATCCCATCCCTGGAAATTCAATCCTGCGTACTACCTCCTCCGCTTGCTCTGTGCACAGCCAGCGCATCACGCGTGACGCGGAAACACCATTCGCGCGCATAGCAGTCTCTTTCATTTCCTGAAAATCCGCTCTCTCCTTCCTAGAGGCCGCACGTCTTCCAGGACCGTCCTACTCTCTCAGCAACGTCTCTACTCCTACGTATGCCTCGCCGCGGGGGATTGGTTCAAAAACTACACCTCCCAAAGTGTCGCGACCGCCAGGAGCCGCAAGACAACCACGTTCCATGGCACGACCACCTTTGCCCAGTATCCTTCTCAATTCTCCTCCAACGCCGAAATTTTATTGGTTATCCTCGCCAAGACCCACTTTTCTCTGATTGTATTACGCCTCCTGAGTCTCGCTTGACCTGCAGAGTGCTCAAATCTCGCGCAGTGGGGTCACCCAGAGTGGCCACAACTCGACGTCCTATTCCAAAATACCTCCTTAGTGCTTCTCATCTGCGGCCTAGCGAACCCACCGGTCTTCCCCTGCACCTTCATGTCACCATGCGCGAAATGCCCGCCACACCGGGTCGGGCAGCATAGCCTTGAATGCACCAAATTTGTGAGTGTCCCGAGCGGCGACACCCCTTTAATTGTTTGCATGAACCACGTCTAATCTCTTATGGTGGTATCTTCGTCTTGGCCTGCAAGCTCAGGCGCGTTGCGGGTACCAAGAGACCTGAAGGGCTAGTGCGTGGCTACTCCGTGGCGCGACAAAGCTGTGCTTGATCTCGGTTGACACCGCTGAGTGCGCTTCTGCACGCTATTGTAATGCGAAAGGCAGCACAACGTAGCAGGCTCTACCTTCCTGACGCCAACAGTCTATTCCCGAGGGATTTTCTGTGTGTGCGAGTTCCAAGCCTCTATATCTCTCGCCGTCATGTGCACTACTCGACATTGCCTGTGTTAATCGGCCTCCCACGCGGTGGAGCTCCTTGCGTGGGGCAGACTAAGGGGAAAGGCATACTTTCACCACACATACAGTAGGCTTGGTGATCAATGGCTGCGCAAGGAAACATCCCGTCTCTCGTGCAACGCGAGCATCAGGATGTTGAGCTTGCCATTTAGGCAGCGAGAGTCACATGCGCGTGGCAGCACCTTGCACCGCAAGATGTCCTCCCCACGAAGGTAATTTCTTGTTTGGTAACACTCTAATTTGCTCTATTCTCGCTTGCCTGCAAGCGGGTTGACCATCATGCAGTGGGAACAAGGAGTGCGAACCAAACCGGGCCTTCTTTGTCAGAAGGAGTGCTGTGTAACTGGTGCGCTGAGCGGGAGCAAGGAAGAACCGCTTCATGGCACGCTATTGCACTGTGTGCAAGCTGAAGAGGCGAGCCAACACTCGCGATGGGCAGAGCACCTACCAGGGTTTTGGTGCACCAAGTATTTCCCACGAGAATTTTTGTTAGCAAACTTTACGGTGCAGTAATTTGTCTATACTCCGTGCGTAATGTGCCTGCCAGCGTGCGTCGAGCGCGGTGTGAGTTTGAATTGGCGACTGAGATAGCGGGGAGAATTGGGGGAACGGAAGGGCAAAGCTCTTTCAAAGCACTGAGGAAGTTGGCTATCAGCTCGCTAGCGTCATGAAGCAAATGACCCCAGTGTACTGCATCGCATGCTTGGCTAGAATTGGACTGGGAATGGTACTGCGATACATGGAGCACACCGTGGCGCGAGCACCCTTGGATAGTTCAACGCGAGAGTAATTCGTGACACCGGACGAGACTTGTGTGTTGCTTTGACACTAGGCACTGCATATGAGCTAATCTGTGTCTATCTGCGAGCTGCTTGCCTGCAAGCGCTCAATCGTGGGGAACAAGGGCAAAGGCTCTTGTTCAAAAGTGCCTCTATGCTCGCTGCGAGCAACCGCTCTGCACGCTATGTGTGATTCCGACTTGGAAGGGTCTGGCAGCACACGCTTGTGGGGCCACAGCACGTGGCGACGCAGTACTGGTGGATTCGCCGGCACTTTGGGAAAGAGGTTGTTGTTAGTTTTGGCTTAAAGACACTCTCAATCTTGTGAGAGCCTCTATCTCGCTTGCCTTGCAAGCGCTCACGCGTGGGGTGGTGCAACTTCAGAGGGGCGAGCTTAGGGCTCTTTCCAAAAGTGCTTATCTCGTTGCGAGCAACCTCTTCTGCAAGCTATGTACTGCGAAAGGGCAGGCGGCACACTGGACGGAGCGCTAGCGGCCTTGCACCAAGTTTCCCACGAGAATTTTTGTTTGCAAACATTCTAATTTGCTCTATCTCGCTTGCCTGCAAGCGCTTCCGCGTGGGGAACAAGGGCAAAAACTCATTCAAAAAGTGCTTATCTCGCTGCGAGCAACCGCTCTGCACGCTATGTACTGCGAAGGCAGCACACCGTGCAGCACCTTGCACCAAGTATTCCACGAGAATTTTTGTTTGCAAACACTCTAATTTGCTTCTATCTCGCTTGCCTGCAAGCGCTCACGGCTGGGGAACAAGGGCAAAGGCGTGTGTGCTCATCCCTCAAAAGAGTGAGTGGTCCTGGGGTATCTCGCTGCGAGAACCGCTTCTGCACGCTATGTACTGCGAAAGGCAGCACACCGTTGAAAAACCACGCACCAAGTATTCCCACCGGAGTTCTTGTTTGCAAACACTCTAATTTGCTCTATCTCGCTTGCCTGCAAGCGCTCACGGTGGGGAACAAGGGCAAGGGGCTCTTTCAGAGTTAAAGTGGGCAGCTGTAGGTCTCGTGAGCGGCAGTGCGACCGCCTTCTGCACGCATGTTACTGCGAAAGGCAGACCACGCGTGAGCGCTTGCACCAAGTATTCCCACGAGAAATTTTTGTTTGCAAACACTCTTATTTGCTATATCTCGCTTGCTTGCAAGCGTTCATGCTTGGGGAACAGGGGGAAAGGCTCTTCAAAAAGTGCTTATCTCGCATCGAGCAACCGCTTCCGCCGCTATGCTACTGCGAAGGGCTAGGACCTCACCGTGTGCAAGCACTCGGGAGTGGGCCACCAAGTGGTTCCACGAGAGATTTATAGTGGTTGCAACACCTCACTTGAAGTGAGAGGTTGCTCCTTGTATCTCGTTGCCTGTGTCAAGCGCCTCCAGCCTGTGGGGGAAACAAGGGCAAGGGGACTGCTATTTCAAGACTTAGTGGCTTATCTGCTATGGCGAGGCCAACCGCTTCTGCGCAGCGAGCGTAGCTGTGTGTACTGCGAAAGGCATGGCACACCGTGGGGCAGCCGACGCCTTTTGCAGGCCCACTCAGGTGATTCCAACGAAGGAGTTCTTTGTGTGTGTGCAACACTCTAATTGTGCGTTGGCACTGGATAGTGCTGCGCTCTGCCGCAAGGTGGTGCACGCCGTGGGGGACGAAAGGGGCTAAGGAGGCTCTGTTCAAGAATGCCTACTTAGGTCGATCCTGCCGAGCAACCGCTTCCTTGCACGCTAA